>JARQOC010000005.1:39427253-39485057 GCA_033576535.1 Allobates femoralis
GGAAGATGGTGGACAACAGGCTGTTTCGTGCCTGTCTGGCAGTTGAAGTGTCAGACAGGCACTTCCTGTCTTCCTCCCCCCTCCCTGCTACCTGTGAACACCTCACCAGAATAAAGGAGATTGATAGCACAAGTATGGGTGAGTGCCCTTTCTGTCAGATGTCTGTGCCCACGCTAGATATCTTTACCTTGTGTATTTGGGGCAGATTACAGATGCAGCATGTCATTTATTGATCCGTTTTTTACAGCATTTCATTCTAAAATATGCGACTAAACAAAATGCACCAAAAACGTGTCAATAACGCTATCCGTTTTTAATGCGTATAATTTACAGCGCTGAGTCTGTTGTGGGAGTGCCTGTGGGACATTAACTCCTTCAATAACATTTTTGATATCATTATAAGTTCCTACTCTGTTATAGACCTGTTAGTCGGACATTAACCCTTTCTACACCTCCACTATATTGCTACCCTCACAGTTCTGCCTACATCGCCTACTTAGTCATATATCTTATTATTTATAACTCTTAAAAAAAGAAATTATATACAGATTCTAGACTCCGGGCTCACAGCTAGTATATTATATAGAGTCATTACACACAGAGTGATCTATTTCAAGTGTTTATTTCTATTAATGTTGATGATTATGGCTTATAGCCAATGAAAACACAAAGGTTTCAGAAAATTAAAGTATGGAGGATGAAGGGTCAGAGATAAAATATGACCTAAATAGGTATCAGAGGCTTCACCTTGTGTGGTTGTGAGAGTCACAACCACTGTAAAAGCAGATCACGGCTGCTGCAGTCCCCAGCATGGTGCATATAGAGTAGGGAGGATGAAGGGTTAAACACTGCGCTGCCGTATTCCACGAGACATCAAAGGGTGAATACAATATTGATTTATTAGTCAACACATTTCAGGTCCGTCAGAAATGTAATAATAAATTGTGTGTATATATAACAACCACACATTTTTTATTATATATATATAATAAAACACAATCCCCTTCACCTGAATCTGGTAGTGTGCCCTATAAAATGTAGTTCAGTCTTAAGGGGTACACGTGTGGGGGGTCAGACACGTGTGGCATCTCATGCAAAGTGGCATTGAATGCTAAGTGGATGCAGTTATTTCATGGCAGTTAGTCAGGGCAGGAGTCAGGTAAGCCACTCTATTTAAAAAAAAAACTTTTTAACTTCTTTTCCTTTCCCCTTCACCATGTCCTTTACTTCAATATCTATTGTTCTATGCGCTCTTGCTCTTTACCTTCACCGCCCCATCCCCCCTCCATCACCACTCATCCACATCAGCCCCTCTCTCTGCCCTACCCTATGTACAGCTCCCATGCCATCTTCAGTTTACTGAAGACTCTCAGCCCACCATATTCTAACATTTGTCGTCATAAACAAAGTCCAAAATCCAAAAACTATCTGCTCTTCCTCTTTTTGCTGCTGCTCCTCTCAGGTGATATCTCCCCCAACCCTGGTCCACCCTCTAACTTCAACCCTCTCCCACCACACATAGAAACCCCACTAACCTCATTACCATCACTTGCACTCCTTCATCTCCCTCTTTTAACTGCGCTCTCTGGAATCCACGATCTGTATGCAACAAACTTCCCTTCATCCACAATTACTTCCTTTCAAACTCTCTAAACCTGCTGGCCCTCACAGAAACCTGGATCCAGGATTCAGACACTGCTTCCCCTGCTGCTATTTCTTACGGCGGCTTACACTTCTCTCACTCCCCTAGACCTGGAACAGACGTGGCGGTGGAGTTGGCCTCCTCCTGTCCCCACAATGTACTTTCCAGGTCATTCCTCCAGCCCCATCACTCTCATTCCCTTCTTTTGAGGTCCATACCATTAGGCTATTCCATCCCCTCCCCCTCAAAGTAGCAGTGGTATACCGCCCCCCAGGGTCACCCACCCAGTTCCTCGACCATTTCTCCGCTTGGCTCCCGCATTTCATGTCCTCAGATTTACCAACCCTTATTCTGGGAGACTTTAACATTCCTATAAACAGCCCCATCTCCCCATCTGCATCCCAGCTCCTATCTCTAACTACCTCTCTTGGCCTATCACAGCTCTCAACCTCTGAGACGCACGAAAACGGTAACACCCTTGACCTGGTCTTTACCCGGCTCTGCTCATCCTCCCTCTTGGATAACTCAACTCTACTCTCTGACCACAACATTCTCTCCTTCTCACTCACTAACACTCGGCCAACACAGCCCAATCCTACCTATCACACATCCAGAAATCTACAGGCCATTAACCCTCAAGCTCTCACAGACTCCCTCATCTCATCTCTGTCCCCAATCTCTTCAATCTCCTGTCCAGATCAGGCAGTAAATCACTACAATGACTCTCTCAGAAGCTCCCTGGACCAAGTAGCGCCCCTCACCCTCAGAACCTCCAAACAGAGAACAAAACAGCCCTGGCTCACACCACAAACTCGATTCCTCCAGCGATGCTCTAGGAGTGCTGAACGTTTATGGAGGAAAACTCGCTCACCAGGAGACTTTATCCACTATAAATTCATGCTCAAAACCTACAACTCCGCCCTTCACCTTGCCAAACAGACCTACTTCACCACCCTGGTCTCCTCACTATCCAACAATCCAAAAAAACTCTTTGACACCTTTCACTCTCTCCTCAGTCCGAAAGTGCAGGCCCCCATCACTGACCTCTGTGCTGATGACCTAGCTTCCTACTTCATGGAGAAAATAGACAACATCCGCCAGGAAATCAGCTCTCAGCCTCCAAGCACTGCCACCCCCATTCTTCCCCACATCTCCTCCGGCTCACTCTCCACATTTGACCCAGTCACAGAAGAAGAAGTCTCCAGGCTCCTTTCTTCCTCTCGTCCCACCACATGCACTACTGATCCCATTCCCTCACACCTGCTCCAGTCCCTCTCTCCAGTCGTCACCACTCACTTAGCCACAATCTTCAATCTCTCCCTCTCTTCTGGCATCTTCCCCTCCTCCTTCAAACACTCGATCATTACTCCATTATTAAAGAAAACCACTCTCGACCCATCATGCACAAATAACTACAGACCAGTCTCCAATCTCCCCTTCATCTCTAAACTCCTGGAGCGCCTGGTCTATTCCCGCCTCCCCCGTTACCTCTCCGCTCACTCTCTGCTAGACCCATTACAGTCTGGTTTCCGCCCCCTTCACTCTACAGAAACCGCCCTCATCAAAGTGACCAATGACCTTCTGACAGCAAAACGTAATGGTGACCACTCTCTGCTTATTCTCCTTGATCTCTCTGCAGCTTTTGACACTGTCGACCATCAGCTCCTACTCTCTATGCTGCACTCCATTGGCATAAAGGACACTGCTCTCTCCTGGCTTTCCTCCTATCTTTCTGACCGCTCTTTCAGTGTATCTTTTGCTGGCTCCACTTCTTCCCCTCTTCCCCTCACTATTGGGGTCCCTCAGGGTTCAGTCCTTTGCCCTCTCCTCTTCTGTCTCTACACAGCCCCGATCGGACAGACCATCAGCAGATTTGGCTTCCAGTACCATCTTTATGCTGATGACACACAACTATACACTTCAGCCCCTGACCTTACCCCTGCGGTATTAAAGAACACCAATGACTGTCTAGCTGCAGTTTCCAATATCATGTCCACTCTCTATTTGAAACTAAACCTTTCCAAAACTGAACTTCTTCTGCTCCCCCCATCCACTAACCTCCTAAATCGGACATCTCTCTCTCAGTTTGTGGCACCACGATAACGCCTAGGCAACAGGCTCGCTGTCTGGGTGTTATGTTTGACACCGATCTCTCCTTCTCTTCCCACACACAATCTCTCGTCCGCTCCTGTCGCTTACACCTGAAGAATATCTCTAGAGTCCGCACCTTTCTCACCCTGGAAACAACAAAAACCCTCACCGTGGCCCTCATCCATTCCCGCCTTGACTATTGCAATTCTCTATTAAGCGGCCTTCCCCTCACCAGACTTTCTCCTATCCAGTCCATCCTTAATGCAGCAGCCAGGATCACCCATCTGGCCAATCGTTACTCAGATGCCTCTGCTCTGTGCCAGTCATTGCACTGGCTGCCCGTATACTACAGGATCAAATTCAAATTGCTTGTTCTCACCCACAAAGCTCTTCACAATGCAGCTCCTCCCTACCTCTCCTCCCTCATCTCTGTCTATCACCCCACTCGTTCTCTACGTTCCTCAAATGAGCTTCGACTGACATCTGTACTAATCCGATCCTCCCACTCCCGGCTCCAAGACTTCTCTAGAGCTGCACCAAAACTCTGGAATGCTTTACCCCAAGAAATCAGGACTATCCACAACTTGCATGGCTTCAGACGATCCCTAAAAACGTATCTTTTTAAGGCGGCCTATCATACTCCCTAATAGAAGTCCTTTGTACTGTAGACAGTGAATGGGCTATCCCTCTGGATATTACTCTTCTATAAACTCAACCAAACCAAAAAAGGTCTACACAGACTGTATAATGACCATCCATGTAAGCTTATCTCTATGCCCCATTTCCTCAAGATGCCTGGACCATCAGTGCAATAAGCCCCTGTACCTTGTGCAACCCCTATCCCGTTGTAGATTGTAAGCTCTTTTGAGCAGGGTCACCTTCATTTCTTGCTTTATTTATTGTATTTTCTTTGTTACATTGATTCTATGCCTATTGTTTTGTATCCAATTATTGTACTGTATTTGTTCTCTACTGTAATTACTTACTGTATTATATTTTCTGTACTCTAACCCTACATTGTAAAGCGCTGCGGAATATGTTGGCGCTATATAAAGCTTTATTAATATATATATATATATATATATATATATTTTCTTTATTTGCGATGAGAACATCGATGAAGTGTAAATAAACTGTAACAGATACACTTGGGGGGGAAAAAAGGGCTTTAAAAACTATAAAAGCCAAGCGAAGCAGAAAGTCTAACAAACAGGATCCGGCCCACTAAACTCCACAAAGAGAATCTGAGCTTTGCACAGGAAATCACTTGACCATTGAACTGCGCTTTCATGCGGTGAATGCCAGTAAGGTCCCACATGACAAATCCGTTCTCTGCCAGAGACGACTGCATGACCATATGCTGCAGATTCATTTAAGGCGGTGGAAAAATACTGATTAAAACGCTTTTTTTTCCCCCCCACTTCTTCTTAGGGCCTCATTAAAGGCGCGCTCATTAACTCCTGATCGCTGCATCGGCGGCGTCTCAAGCCCGACCCGTAAACCATCCCGAAACGCCCGGCTTTGTTTCCATCGGGTCAAGCTCGGGTCTGGAAGGGTTAAGAAGAACTTCAAGCTGCATCTGCTCCGACCGCGACGCTCCGAGGAAAGCAGCAGCCATTTTGTTTTTCCAACAGTTGCCTTAAAGAAAAAAAAAAAAATTTGCCGGAGTCTATAATTAGTCAGCGGCAGCGTAGCAGCCGAACGGACTATTCCATCGGGGAGACGTCTTTGCACGTTTGCTTTGCTGACGATATAGGAACTGGTTATTTTGTAAAGAATCCAAAAATTTGAAGGGGAAAAAAAATGTTTGGATTTTTAATTTTTGTTACTAATTATTAAAAGTACGGAGTGAGGGGAAGGTGGTGGGTCTTGGACATTAGCAACATGTAAGTGGACAATTAAGTGAAAGCACAAGGAGACAAACTGGTGCCGCCACCTGCTGACACTAAAGCCAGATGTAAAGTGCGGGGGACGGAGACGCCGACCCCCGGGTGAGGGGGGGGAAAGGGAATCAAGCACCATCTAAGATGAAACCAACTTACTCTGGAGGGTTAAAGGTGGGATTCAACTCAATTATATCAGTTTAGAAAAAGTGGATCCATCACTTACTGTCAATATGTAATTTTTTCTTACTTGGTGTAAATGCCGCTGTTCTCCTGAATCCGGCGATGTTTTTCTTTTGTTCCTGGGCCTCTCTGTTCCTGAGATATGGCCCTTTCTTCCCTATATATAGGCATAGTTTATTTAGCCATGTGGGTGTGATCCTTATGAACACACCCACAAAAGCTGCAAATCACACCCACTTGTCTAAACACTAAACTCATATACAGGGAAGAAATGGGCCGTATCTCAGGAACGAAGAGGCGCAGGAACGAAAGAAAAGCATCGCCGGATTCAGGAGAACGGCGGCACTTACACCAGGTGAAACAATTTCATATTAATCGCAATGAACAAGTCCTCTTCAAAGGCTCCTAATATGCAGCACTTGTTCGTACACAAACATTCAGATGATCACAATATGGCCATATTATAACAAATGTATTACAGTCACAAACTGGAAAGAATGGAAGATAAATCACTCGGACGTCCAGGTGACCGGTGTTCATCTCATGTGACGTGTGCGTGTGATGGTCCAAGTATTCCAGATATAATACGGATGCTTAACAGCTGTACATGCAACCGGATCATTGCACTCCCACCAACCGCATTGGATATGTATAAAAGAAACACACCTAGAAGGGCAATGCTACAATGCTACCCAAAATAGAAGTGACTAACAAAAGGAATTATGGACTGCACACAACAATATTTATGCGGGAAAGCTCATAGAATTTAAATAAAAAGCTTTACTTTACTTAATGGGGTTGGAACATGAACAATTGTACATTTTATATAATGGATAGTTCCACAATTGATGTGTTAAAGAAAAAAAAAAAAAAAAATTCCTGTCCCGAAATATTCTTACCGTATATACTCGTGTATAAGCCGACCCGTGTATAAGCCGACCCCCTTACTTTTGCCCCCAAAACCGGGAAAACCTATTGACTCGTGTATAAGCCGAGGGTGGACCCCAGCACAGGTATACAGCAGCCTCCCTGGCGGGAGTATACAGCAGCCTCCCCGGCGGTGGTGGTATATACAGGCCCCAGTGGTGGTATTTACAGGCCCCAGTGGTGGTATATACAGGCCCCAGTGGTGGTATATACAGGCCCCAGTCGGTATACAGCCCCCCCCCCCCCCATCGGTATACAGGCCCCAGTCAGTATACAGCCCCCCTGTCGGTATACAAGCCCCAGTGGTGGTATATACAGGCCCCAGTCGGTATACAGCCCCCCCTTGGTGCTGCAAACCTGTAAAGGAATAATTATTATACTTATCCCTGTCCTCGCCGCCGCTGCTCTGCACCGCGCTCCTCCGGCGCACAGACAATGACATCATTGCCTGCGCACACCGGAGCCGGAAGAAGCCGGATGAAGCCCGAAGAGCGAGATGGCGGCGGTGAGGACAGGGATAAGTATAATGATTATTCCTTTACAGGTTTGCGGCACCAAGGCGGGGGCCTGTATACTGATCTGTGTATACCGATGACTCGCGTATAAGCCGAGGGGGGGACTTTTCAGCCCAATATTGCCGCATGTGAAGGTACCCTCAGAGTATACAGACATTACAGCTGGGGATCACAGAATATAAGAGTATACAGACATTACAGCCGGGTACCACAGAATATACAGAATACAGACATTACAGCCAGACACCACAGAATATAAGAATATATAAATATTAAAGCTATCACAATATGAGAGTATACAGACATTACAGCTGGGGATCACAGAATATAAGAGTATATAGACATAAAAGCGATCACAGAATATAAGTGTATACATATATTGTGATCCTCCTCGGCTATAATGTAAGAGTATACAGACATTACTGCCAGGGATTGCAGTGGATTCTTTTGGTGATGTAAAACATTTAATTCTCAGTTTAAAAACGTTTTTCAATCACAAACAGAATCAGCTGTGATCCCCGCCTGTAATGTCTGTATACGCCTATATTATGTGATTCCCGGCTGTAATGTCTGTATACGCCTATATTATGTGGTCCCCAGCTGTAATGTCTGTATACGCGTATATATTGTGTGGTCCCCAGCTGTAATGTCTGTATACTCCTGTATTGTGTGATCCCCAGCTGTAATGTCTGTATACTCCTGTATTGTGTGATCCCCAGCTGTAATGTCGGTATACGCCTATATTGTGTGATCCCCGGCTGTAATGACTGTATACTTCTATATTGTGTGATCCCCAGCTGTAATGTCTGTATACACCAATGGTGTGATCCCCAGCTGTAATGTCTAGAATGTCTGCATACTCTCTTACTTCCTGCCCTGCCCAGGAGCTGTGGTACACCCGACCTGTTCCTGCATGGTCAGACACATTCATTACACAGGGTCACATATATAAGAATATCTTGGGACAGGGACATTTTTTTTTAAACACACCAAGTTGTGGAACTTATTTTTATTCTAAGATCTATTAATTAAAATGCACAACTGTTTGTGGTACAACCCCTTTAAGCGAAGAAACGCACCTATAGTGTATGAAAAAAATTAATAAATCATGCAGGGGAAAAATGCAAAAGGTGTTCTTCAAAGACTGCACCCAAAGTAATAATAAAAGTTTCTGTGAACATACCCGTAGGCAGTGATGGTATAGTCTGGAGGGTTTTTTTTGCTTTTTTTGTGTGCACATACCACAAAACTAATGCCAGGGCTGTGGAGTCGGTAAGCCAAAGCTCCGACTCCAACTTAACACATCTCAATTTCCCTGTATCCGACTCAGATTTCACCAAAATGGACACAATCTCCTACTCCACAGCCCTCGTTTTTACACCATCTTAGTGCACCATCTGATATCATACTGGCGCTGAATCTATCCTCAGAAAACAACAAGACTGAAGTCAGATACAGGCATAAGGATCAGCGGGAAAACCGGAAAACCACACCACAGACTCCGCTCTTCTGTAACCCCCCAACCATGGAGGATCTCCCGTTGTCCCCTGGACTCGATAAGATCAGTAAAAACCTCATCCGCTCTTGTATTTTTGCAGATTTCAGACAACGTAATCTGGAATCTGGGAAAGCTGAGAGGAAGCTGTGACGGCGGCCATATTTGTTGGCCTCCAGCTTATACACATATAGAACAGAGTCAGTACGGTGGAATAAAAACGAGCCGATGACTCACGAAGATCTCGTGACGTCAATCCTGGCAGGGGAGAAAGCAACATCCCACAAAGACGAGCAAAGCCAGGCTTGTTCTATAGTGAGCAAAGAAGAAAAAAACATATCGTCCTCACGACATAGATGAGGCCACAATCCCAGTAAAGAAATGTACCATAGAAACCAGCGGCAGCGTTCCCAGCCAATGTACAACCGGACACCCCCGTACACGATAGAAATAGGATCACAGAGGGTTCTGGACACTTTCTGACATATTCAGGGACACTGATGGCCAAAGAGTCAGATCTTCGGCCTCATACACACAACCGTATTTAGACACCAGATAATAGAGTTAGTGCATTAAGGCAAAGAAGGCCACGTGCATACATTTAGTATTAGGTGAGTTTTTTACCTCAGTATTTGTAGCCATAACCAGTAGTGGAACAATCAGAGGAAAAGTATAATAGAAACCCGTCACCACTTCTGTATTTATCACCCACTCCCTATTTTGGATATAAATACTGAGGTAAAAATCTCACCAAATACTCAACGTGTGCACATGGCCTTGTAGTACCTCACCTGACCCCTTAGGCCACGTGCACACGTTGAGTATTTGGTGACTTTTTACCTCATTATTTAGAAGCCAAAACCAGGAGTGGGTGATAAATACAGAAGTGGTGACGTATTTCTATTATACTTTTCCTCTGATTGTTCCACTACTGGTTATAGCTACAAATCCTGAGGTAAAAATCTCACCAAATACTCAATATGTGAACGTGGCCTTACAGTGATCTGATTGGCCACACTGAAATGCCTTACTGTGAGCACGAGACACAGGGAGGTTACACACATTGGACCAAGGTGATATAAAATGGCCGATTCTGACCACAATGATCGATCATCAGCTGGTTTGACTGAAAGAAGACTAACTCATATAGAACGATGATGACCGCAATTGTTTTAAAAACAGTCGGGCATTTTGGGATTCTGCAGTCAATTAGGGTAGAGTCATGATTGTATGTGACTCGCACGAGTGGAAGTGAGAAAATCTTGCATTGCATTCGGCCTTATGTAAGACAATGAAGCAGCTTAGGCTGGCTTCAGACTTGCAGATGCATCTGCAGCGTTTTGCAGATGCATCTGCAAGCATCTGCATGCAGACCGCGGCTCCTATGTGTATAATGGAGCGCACGGCGGTCTGCAGATGCTTGCAGACCCCCGTGCGCTCTCATTGCCCGCCATTAGTGATCTGTGTGCACGCGGATGCCTGCGCACAAATCACACACTCCCGCCCGCACCATGGACGCGAGATGTTGCGTCCCTGGTGCGGGTGGGAGTGTGTGATCTGTACGCAGGCATCCGCATGCGCACAGATCACTAATGGCGGGCAATGAGAGCGCACGGCGGTCTGCAAGCATCTGCAGACCGCCGTGCGCTCCATTATAAACATAGGACCCGCGGTCTGCATGCAGATGCTTGCAGATGCATCTGCAAGTCTGAAGCCAGCCTAAGATGTATGATTTTTTTTCCTCTGCTCTAATCGGACTTAAAGGGAAAAACAACACGGCATGCTGCGATTGTCTGCGAGTTCCGGATCACTTGGACAAGTCTACAGGTGGAAGTGAAATATCACACTGCACTGATGACCTCTGAACGCAGCGTGATATACACCGAGGCCGGCAATGGAGGAGATGGGGAGATTAATCTCCCTCTCCTCCACAGCTGTGATCTGATCACAGGTAAACACTCTGTTGAAGTTCGCAGCAGAGCCTGACCCCAGGGTCATTAGAAGATCATATCCAATGCTCTCAAACAATGCCATGAGGTAGTGGAAACCCGGCCTTATCTGCACTGACTATCATCGACCCCTCCAAAAAAAAAAAAAAAGCCAACACCGCTCAATGTGGCTGGATGTGTTTAAGGCCCCGTGCAGGACCAATGGTTGCTCACCAGCTAATTTTTCATCCATCTCCCGTTTGTACACACGTGTGTATCAGGGCTGTGGAGTCAGTAAGCCAAATCTCCAATTCCCCTATATCACTGAATCTGACTCAGACTCCACCAAAATGGACACAGACTCCAACTCCACAGCCGTGGTGTGCAGTCTGCAAGCCAAATCTCTATCTAAGGGCCGCTTTACACACACCAACTTCTGTGTCCAACTTCTGAACAGATCTCAGGCTGCAGTGAAATCATGGACACATGGTTAAATTTGTACACAGCCACAAAATGGAACAATGTGTCCATGATTTCACTGCAACCAGAGATCTGTTCAGAAGTTGGACACAGAGGTTGGAGCGAGGTTACGCGAGCACGCCGACAAAACCCAAGACAAATATTTTGCTGAAAAAAAAAAAAAATATGACGATAACCGCAGTTAGCGAAAACAGGAATATACAAACACAATATTATATACATACACACACACACGTGTGTATGTGTGTGTACTATAAACACACAAACATTACACACAAAAGTGCATATATTTTATGCATACATGCAGCACTACACAGACTAGACTCATTGCGGCTTTATAGAGTAGCCATTTCCATTATCTTCATTTCTCCGTAGCTCATCTTCCCAGGCTGCTGTAAGCAGAGCCTGCACGAGGGCCAAGATTATAATCGACTTTACAGCAACATCTCCCGAGGCCTTTCCTTGCTTCAGGCCAACCTTTCCCTAATGGCGCTGCAGAGACATGCAAGACTGAGCAGACCTCGAAGGAGCGCTGAGACTCTCTTCCAAGACAGGACGTCCTCCCACCTAAGGGAAAGGTTGTCCTCGCTTTGTAGGCAACGTTCACTCCCAGCAGCTTCCATTTTCGTAAACATTCCACTCAACACCACACAAAATTGTCCTACCTCCATTATCCGGATAGCCAATGGTCTGAAAATCCCGGTAACCCAACATATCCTAAAAATAATTTCAATCCAAAATGAGCAGATGACAGAATCCTTATAAACAGCCACATCTCCTAAAACTGTGGCGGCGCTCATCATACCGTACTGTCCATCTATATACAGAGTTCCTCCATGTTTTAAGGCCGGATTATACGTAGCGAAATCGTTAGTGATGTTGCTGCAACTTATGACATTGCAGCGACCTCGTAGCGACGTCGTTGTGTGTAACATGTACCAACGACCAGCTTGCTGATCTTTGGCGATTGGCCAGGGCCGTTTTTCCATCGTTGGTCGGCCGCTGGGCAGTACACATCGGCGTGTGTGACGTCTTCTACCCAATGTGTTCCCTAGTAAACAGGGAACACATCGGGTTATTAAGTGGGAGACCACTGGTAACCAAGGTAAACATTGGGTTACTAAGTGCAGCGCTCTGCTTAATAACCCGATGTTACCATGGTTACCAGCATTCTCCCGCTTACCCCAGCGTCGCGGGACCTCGATATCGTAGAAAAGAATATGTTATATTCTTTTCCACGATGTCGAGGTCGTTACATTGCCTGTGCGACAGCTCACCGGCGATCAGATAACGATTTCCCAGTGATCCCGATCGTTGGTCGGGTCACTGGGACATCGTAGCATGTAAACCGACCTTTATAACGCAGCATGTTAGGAGTACCAATCACAACCGGAGCTGTGAAGTCGGTAAGCCAAACATCTGACTGACTCCAGCGAAACGGACAACGACTTCGATTCCAGTTCCACAGCCGACTACTGGTACAATTTAAGCAGATGAGGCCTAGCAGATCCACAATCACTTGTGGCTTGACAGACTTTGAGAGTGTGGACACTGAACCCAACTCTAGAGCAAAAGGTTCATATTGTGCCGCCGTTAAGGACCGGTCACTTGCCATAAATACATACGGTAATTTAATTTACCTGGTGTAAATGCCGCGGTTCTCCCAAATCCAGTGTAGTTTTCCTTTTGCTCCTATGCCTCTCCGTTCCAGAGACATGGCCCCTTCTTTGCCTGCATATAAGTTAGCCAATTGGGCGTGCACCCACAGAAAGGACCACGCCCACATGTATAACAGAAAAGGGTGCCATATCTCAGGAACACAAAGGCGCAGGAACAAAAGAAAAACTATGCCGGATTCAGGAGAACAGCGGCATTTACACCATGTAAAAAAATATTTAGTACAGGCGACCAGTCCTGTTTAGAAGGTCCGGTCCAAAATATGAAAAATAGTGTGCATTTGCCATAAAAGTAAAAAATTAATCACCACCCCTTTTCATCACGCTTCAAACCTGCCCAGTTATCCTACAAGCCGCACAATTGTACATCAGTCGTATCTGTGGCTTTTAGACGTGTACTCGCCAGGCGGAATCTCTCCCCACCCCTGACTGAGAAGGGTTAATATAATTTGTGTGTTACACTAAGTGCTCCCAGCCCTTCACTTTACCCTCTAATCATCGCTTTGGTACCAACGCCTTACAAAACAGAGGAAGGACCAATCAGCGCACGCGGCGTCCCCTCCAAAATGTTACGGTGCAAATTGCTTTTCATAAAGCCACTCACAGCGAGCGACGGGGGGAATTGTTTAACAGATTACAGGATCGAGTCTCCGGCAATACCCAGTTTACATAAGAATAAATAGAGACGTCTGATACAATCAACGTATCAACAATCATAACAACTGCTGCTTTCCATTCACACCTTCCACAGAATAGCAGCCGCAGATAATAGCTTCAACCGGGTTCAGCAGTCAGAGACTCCAGACGCGTTCACTACAAGAACCACGAATTCAGAGGTTTCATTATACAATAACTTGGCCGTAATACACTACCGTAGTTATTTCACAGCGCAGAGGACATTTTAAATCACAATAAAATAAAATAAAAAGAATCAAAAATGTGAAAAGTTCTATTTTTTCATTTTTATTTTGAAATTCAATGAGAATTATAAAACCTTTTTTGCCAAGAAATGCAACACTGAATGCTCATCGTCCTAACTTGGACAAGACTTTACTTTCTAGTAAGGGGTTACAAGCATAGGTGGCAATATTGGAGCCCCCTCTTTGGCCTCTTTCGGACGCCCCTCTATAGAATCTCTTACGGAGCCCTTAGGGCTGGAGTCGGAGTCTTGGCCCATTGTTGGAGTCTGTATAAAATGGACCGAGTCAGACTCCTAAAATATATAATAATTTGTGTACAGTAGTTCAATGCAGTGTGTGCTGAATATTATTATGTTCTATCTAAATATCTTGATTATTGTATTATAATAATGATGATTAAAGCCTGATGTTCACGTTGTACTACAATAAATTTCTCACTTAAACATGAGCGATGTATGAGGGAGTCGGAGGACTGCATAGCCCTGCCCTCCGCAGCCTCCTTCAGGCGCCCCCTCCCGCAGCCTCCTTCAGGCGCCCCCTCCCGCAGCCTCCTTCAGGCGCCCCTCCCGCAGCCTCCTTCAGGCGCCCCCTCCCGCAGCCTCCTTCAGACGCCCCCTCCCGCAGCCTCCTTCAGACGCCCCCTCCCGCAGCCTCCTTCAGACGCCCCCTCCCGCAGCCTCCTTCAGACGCCCCCTCCCGCAGCCTCTTTCAGACGCCCCCTCCCGCAGCCTCTTTCGGAGCCCTCAGGGCTGGAGTCGGAGTTGTTGCCCATTTTTGGTGTAGTTGGGAGTCGGTATAAAATGGGCCGACTCAGAGTCCTAAAATATATAAATTGGGTCCAGTAGTTCAATGCAGTGTGCGCTGAATATTAATTATGTTCTACCTAAATATCTTGATTATTGTATTATAATAATGATGATTAAAGCCTGATGTTCACGTTGTACTACAATAAATTTCTCACTTAAACATGAGCGATGTATGAGGGAGTCGGAGGACTGCATAGCCCTGCCCTCCGCAGCCTCCTTCAGGCGCCCCCTCCCGCAGCCTCCTTCAGGCGCCCCCTCCCGCAGCCTCCTTCAGGCGCCCCTCCCGCAGCCTCCTTCAGGCGCCCCCTCCCGCAGCCTCCTTCAGACGCCCCCTCCCGCAGCCTCCTTCAGACGCCCCCTCCCGCAGCCTCCTTCAGACGCCCCCTCCCGCAGCCTCTTTCAGACGCCCCCTCCCGCAGCCTCTTTCAGACGCCCCCTCCCGCAGCCTCTTTCAGACGCCCCCTCCCGCAGCCTCTTTCAGACGCCCCCTCCCGCAGCCTCTTTCAGACGCCCCCTCCCGCAGCCTCTTTCAGACGCCCCCTCCCGCAGCCTCTTTCAGACGCCCCTCCCGCAGCCTCTTTCGGAGCCCTCAGGGCTGGAGTCGGAGTTGTTGCCCATTTTTGGTGTAGTTGGGAGTCGGTATAAAATGGGCCGACTCAGAGTCCTAAAATATATAAATTGGGTCCAGTAGTTCAATGCAGTGTGCGCTGAATATTAATTATGTTCTACCTAAATATCTTGATTATTGTATTATAATAATGATGATTAAAGCCTGATGTTCACGTTGTACTACAATAAATTTCTCACTTAAACATGAGCGATGTATGAGGGAGTCGGAGGACTGCATAGCCCTGCCCTCCGCAGCCTCCTTCAGGCGCCCCCTCCCGCAGCCTCCTTCAGGCGCCCCCTCCCGCAGCCTCCTTCAGGCGCCCCCTCCCGTAGCCTCCTTCAGACGCCCCCTCCCGCAGCCTCCTTCAGACGCCCCCTCCCGCAGCCTCCTTCAGACGCCCCCTCCCGCAGCCTCCTTCAGACGCCCCCTCCCGCAGCCTCTTTCAGACGCCCCCTCCCGCAGCCTCTTTCAGACGCCCCCTCCGGCAGCCTCTTTCAGACGCCCCCTCCCGCAGCCTCTTTCAGACGCCCCCTCCCGCAGCCTCTTTCAGACGCCCCCTCCCGCAGCTCTTTCGGAGCCCTCAGGGCTGGAGTCGGAGTTGTTGCCCATTTTTGGTGTAGTTGGGAGTCGGTATAAAATGGGCCGACTCAGAGTCCTAAAATATATAAATTGGGTCCAGTAGTTCAATGCAGTGTGCGCTGAATATTAATTATGTTCTACCTAAATATCTTGATTATTGTATTATAATAATGATGATTAAAACCTGATGTTCACATTGTGCTACAATATGTTTATCACTTAAACACGAGCCATGTAGGAAGGAGTCAGTCGTGGAGTCGGAGGTTTGGCTTATCGACTGCGCAGCCCCTTATATAGTCACCCACCTTCATCCTATGGATCCAACGCCCTCAGTCTATGCCTCGCATGATAGATAAATTGTAGGCAGAGGAACTGTAGATTCAGGAGATTAATAGTCCCAGGTGACCATCAGGGGCAGATGTTGGGAGGAAAGTATTGGGCATATTGGATTTCAACATGACCCATCGCTCCCTGTGGAAAATGACAATTTAGCCTACTCTTTCCACAATGCATACTTACAATCATGCTCAGCCAAGAGAACGTTTAGGATAAGTTCAGATTTGCTGTGGAAAAGAACACAGCAAAGAACACAGTAAAAAGTGCAAGGAAATACCGTACTACAGCCGCTTGCAAAATAGTAGTATTTTGATTTTCTATAAAAAAAACAAAAAAAAAGGGAATATCTGAGTCAGAAATTTGTCACAAAAAAAACCCAAACTTGTTGCATGTTCCGTGACAGCACGTCTATGAGCAGATCGGTCCAGATGTAATCCGATGATAACTCATGCACAAGTCCATACAATCTGCACCATTCACACTCTGTCCTACCTAACGATCATTCGTCCCCTTATCTAATATTTACGGCTGGATTCAGATGTGAACCTTCACTTATTTCTTGTGCGGATATTTGTTTGCCTCCGAACCAATAGCTTCAAAATGAGTCAATGCTGTCAATATGGGTCATAGGACAGATGAAATGATATGGTCGCAATGCAGCCGTTTTTTTTCTAGGCTTGGACAACCCCTTTAAAAATTTTAATCTATGGTGGAACTTCTTGATTTGAAAAAATTAAGGCCTCAAATTCAAACTCCTAAAAGGACGGCCGACTTTGCGCAATAGTCTGATCGGATCCATGCCAACGTTAACCCAATTGCGCAACTTGTGGTTGGCAATAAAGCAAGCTCTTCAGTGGACAGCTGCAGTCCATAGTAGCATTGTCAATAGCTGATGCCATTGTCCATACATTGATTTTGTGACCGGATCGGTGATCTCATCGATGGCCTCCTTCTGCAGGTGGCAGACATTGCCTTTAGTAATTGCAGCAATGCGGGCCACCCGCTTGTCAATCTGTATGAACATATCCAACGAGAAAAGCCAATAGTTTTGCAACCTAAACATAGATTAGCCAAAAGGAATTAAAAGACAAAACACGATCCTGATTTAATCATATAATCTCGTTCTTCTAGGCAAGCCTAAAAGGCTTCGAAACAGGCTTCTTCTTAATATCCCTTTAAATCCCCGGCCTCCCCGTTGCCCGTAATGTCTATTCGCTGACAAACACTGCAGCATCAACTTCCCACAGCTCCAACTCCGCTATGTGCCCAGAATCTAATAAGTCACTGCAGTGCCGAAGCCTCGTAATTTACCGTAAGAAAAAAAAAAAAAAAGGCCTGAGGAGGACGGCAACTGAGCGGGTTATTAATGGTTCTAAACACGAGACCAAGAGTTAATCACAACCCAGAGATTGTTAGTTGGGTAAAGGCACTTAAAAGAATCTACATGGAAAGCGAAAAGGAAGAGACGTCAAACTTTCCAAAAACATCGTCACATTCAATGGAAGTCAACCAGAAGGATCTGACCCTCGAATTCAAAACACTTCAACCTTCTTGACCTCTTCATCACTGGCGACTTCACAATGGATCCTCTGCCAAAGAAAACCCCTGGAAGCATCTTGATTTGTGATGGGGCAAGATTAAACCTGACCTATTTAACCCTGTATTGTAATAGCCATGAGGCACCAACCTGGACTTTTTGTGGACAATGACTTTTCCATAAGGTCTTCCACAAAAGCCAACCCTTAAACACTTGTTCAGTACTAACTGTACTCAAAGCGGCCTGCCTACCAGGGCTGTGGAGTCGGTAAGCCAAGCCGCCGACTCCTCAATTTACCTGAATCCGACACAGACTCCACCAAAATGGACAAAGACTCAGACCCACAGCCCTGCTACCTACTACAACCTTCCAAACTTACCACCCTCAATCAAAAACTGTTTCACCAAGAACTAGTCAAGGATGCATTGACTATCATCCGTATCTTGTGGGTTGGAAGACTCGGAATAGTTCCAGTGATGTTTCTTAGAGTACTGTTCAGACGTTGATAACAAGAAAAAACATACCCAAGAGTAAAACAAGACAAAAAAAAAAAGGTACAAAATACTAAACTTCTTGGATTTTTATCCAGGTATGTGGAGATGGTAAGCCACACCTCCAACTTTGACTCCTCAATTTCCCTAAAATCGACTGACTCCACAACTGACTCAACAGCTCTGTTTTTAGTTTTAGGCATGTGATAGATTCTGGATTATAGTACAATGGTAAAATCTCTATGGTCTTAGTCTCCAGACATCTTTATAGCTAAAGTCTTCCAACAAGACCAATCTGGATTCAAATGGAACGAGTCCAAGTAGGCTTTGAAGGTCAACCATGCCTATGTGAGAAAGTGAAATGATGGGAGTGATGGTGTGCCACGGTCCGCGCTGCTTCTGGATTAAAACTCACCAAAGAGCCCAACAACCTTTCATCCAGAGGATGAAAGGTTGTTGGGCTCTTTGGTGAGTTTTAATCCAGAAGCAGCGCGGACCGTGGCACACCATCACTCCCATCATTTCTCTTGGAACATACCACGATCCAGTGGTAGGTGGAGGTCCTGCAGCAGCTTGGAACATTGATTCCTAAACGCAGTTAAACCAGTTGTGGGGACCACAACTGGACCAGGTGAGCGGCCACACAGCACCACCGGTTTACATATTAGTGTCACTAGTGATAGGGCACTATTGCGCCTCTTGTCCCCTCCCTTTATATTTTGCAGTATGTGAGAAAGTGAACTAGTGAGGAGTGAGCACCAACAAGCTAGAGTGCTTGCAACAAGTAGGTCAGACGCTTGGACGGGCTCAACTCAATTACCGAATATAATGGAAGTCTATGGGAAACTCGAGCATTTTCTTGAAGATCCTTGATGTTTCTAGTTGACTTCTATTACTCTGCAATCGAGTCAAAAGCTATTCCGAGCATTTGACCAGCTCATTTCAAGTACTGAGCACTTGAACAAGTTTGTGCTCACTCATCACTAAGCTGGACCAATACAATCCATGTATTTCCTCCCAAAGAAGACTTTGGAACTCAAAAGAGAAAATTGGGTTGAAAAGCACCAACATTTTTGTACAATTCGAGCCTGTGCACAAGTTTTACAACGTTTGGCGTTTTCAGGTTACTTTCGCCAAACTCCAGCAAAGTATGCAAAGCTCGGGCGGTATGGGGATGTAGGTTTATGCCGCAAGTCATACTTCCGTCCCCAAGAGGAGCAAGATGTGTGTCGAGGCGCATGCCTCTCACATTCATCAAGACTTTTCACGACATTCTTAACGAATCCGGTCCTAATACACACAGAGGCGATCAAAAAATATGATCTTATTCTCTAGTGAAAACAGTTTTGGGAAATGCTTCTCCTTTGGGGAGATTTCTTGTCATGAAGTAGTTTTGCAGTGTTTCGAAGGATTGTTATATTTGCAGCCTCCCGATTGGACAGAGCTTAATTTAGCGTGGTTTCTATCAGGCGCCACCTCAAAGTAGTGACATCCAATTTCTAATTTTTTTCCTGCTAGGCTTGAATTGTTTGGTCTTTTTCAACAAAAATGCTCAAAACACAACATATGAAGAACAGAGACCTCACAAAAAGTAGTCTTCCAACCCTTTTTGGGTGTAGCTACCTTCAGAATGTTCAAACTTTATTTGCGTTAAATATGTGGCATCATTATTAGGATTTGGATTCTACAAGCCTTCACTAACTTTTTCCAAACTGGAAGAGACACCTTGACGTCCTACTTTTGGCAAGATGCTGCTTCGTAAAGCCGAATTTTCTACAGTCCATGACAGACCTCCATACTACGGGCTTCCATAACTAGTGTCAATAGAACCAGGGCTGCTGAGTCAGAGTTGGATACGGTGAAATTGAGGAGTCGCGAGTCTTGGCTTGCCGACTTCACAACCGTGGCCTTGGAGTCGAGAGTCTTGGCTTGCCGACTTCACAACCGTGGCCTTGGAGTCGAGAGTCTTGGCTTGCCGACTTCACAACCGTGGCCTTGGAGTTGAGAGTCTTGGCTTGCCGACTTCACAACTGTGGCCTTGGAGTCGAGAGTCTTGGCTTGCCGACTTCACAACCGTGGCCGCAAAGTCCGGAGTTTTGGCGTGGAAGTGCTTTTTGGTGGAATTGGAGTCAGAGTCTAAGTCGAATTCAGGGAAATTGAGAAGCCAGATTCATGGCTTACCTACTCCACAGCCCTGAATGGAACCACCTGGAATGTGAATGGAATTTCCACCATTCTAGTGAGAACTTTTACACACGTTCTACCAGACCGGCCGAGACACAAGCAGGAAACTTTTCACGTGAGCCAAGGTCTGCCTGCCAGAATCTCTGTATTAGGAACTGAACATTTACTAACCACAAAAAAAATAGTTTTGTGATGAGTGAACGACTAAGTTATCACAACCTGGTCTACGCTAATCACAGAGAGTCTGCCATAACAAAACAGATCTAGGCTTGTAGAGTAGCACCTCCATAGTGGTTAGCTCAGTGTGGCCGACATGCTATGCTATCTATAGGGTCTACTTTGGGTCCACTGCTTCAGGGTGAGAAGAAATGAACACTGTATGCATGTACTGACCACATCCTTCACCATACACAAAACATAAAAGCTATGCAGTATTAATGTAACAACTATACTGAGGCCAACAATGGACAGGCAGTCACCTCCGGTACCACATGGCTGCCACTGTAGCCGCCCCACTTGTGACATTTGCTCCAGTAAAATCCATGATTAGTTTCCATTTTTAACGTAGATTTTTTTGTTTGTCCACAAAATCTCTTCAGATATTCAACATCCCTCAGGATACGGGGGACATCATTGCATTTCATCCCAATTCGCAACAATTGCCACCATAAATTGCTATGCCATATTTACTTATTTTAATATATAATACTATTCAACCTGTACCCAGAACTCATATATACGGTAGTTTTTTAAAATATATTCTTATTATAGAACGTGTGTGGGTAACATTTAGGCAAGAGGTATGACTTTTTTAATGCATTTCTACATAAAAGTCACAAAAAATGTGCATTCTTGTCATGTCGTAAAGGTGTTAAAACCAAGGCATATACTTAGAAGTCCAAGGAAGAGAGCAGCACTTGTCCAATAAAATGCTTTTTATTACAAAAATGACATGCGGTGCATGGGTGAGAGCAGAGGAGAGGGAGCAGCTTAGAGCCTGCCGGGGCTGCGGCCATTTCACGTCAAAGGTCTTCTACAGGTCCAACCCAAGACACAGGGATCCATCATCTGTATTTCAAAGTTTAATGGTCGGCGCGTTTCGAGCCACACCGCTTCTTCATCAGGACAAACAAGTGATGAAGATGAATGCTACGAAACTCGTCAACCGATAAAGTTTGACATACAGATGATGGATCCCCGTGTCCTTTCAGCAGCACAACAGAACTCTTTCCTTGTTTTCTAACCCAATAATTCACCTATTCATGGGTCTGGACCAGCCGGTTACATGCTTCTATAGCAGTTATATCTGACAACCACACAAGGCGAGCAGCTTCAGTCAGTAAGCCAAACATTCCGATAACACATCATGGCTAGACTGCGATCCTCTAGAAGAATGAACTCAATTTAATTCTTCACACTGAAATCATGCTGTGAAAATGGAGCAGATTTTCAACCTTTATATACAAGGTTGAATCATTCCGAGATGTAAATCGCAGCAGAATTGATCAAATCTGGTCTCGGTCTACTTTGTCAGTGTTTCCTCAGTTACATATGTCTCTAAGGAAACTACTGGTAGAGGACAACTACAACGTCCACAAGTGTCGTCACCAAGGTTTGCGGAATGTTACGTCTGCAGACATCATTCCTTCCCTGACCATGGTATAAGTGAGAGAGATTTGGGATAGCTAGGAGGCCAAAATGTTTCCTTAGGTCAGTTTCACCCTTCCAACTCTCACGGCCAGGTACGCAATGTGATGTCCGGATCTGCCGTCGGTTGATTGACCTTCAACTCAACGAGCTCATAGGCATACATGAAGATGTTAAATTTGGGTAAGAGACGCATTGGCTGTCTGGTCTGGACATAACTGTCCGTATATTTCAGAAATGTGAAACCCACCTTACACGGACATTAGTGTTTGTGATCCGTGTTTTCTTAGGATTACAAAATATAGCCTTTACGGTCTAGAGCAGAGGTCCCCAACTCCAGGCCTCAAGGCCCACCAACAGTGCAGGTTTTCAGGATTTCCTTGGTATTGCACAGGGGTTGGAATCATTACCTGTGCAGATGATCCCATTAGCACCTGTGCAATACTAAGGAAATCCTGAAAACCTGCACTGTTGGCGGGCCTTGAGTTGGGGACCTCTGGTCTAGAGCAAGGCCGAGCAAAGGGCAGCCATGGGTCAATCCAGTCCTGTGGCTGTTCCAGTCCAGCTGCACCTTGCTCTCCCCTGTTGCCCGTCCACTGCCGCCGCACAGGTCCCGATATCCCCACTATTTACATCCTCAGGAGACCGGACAGGGCAACGGGAGTGAGAAAAGTATGTGGCATTTTTTTTCACGTGCATGGGATGTTTGCATGCCTTTAGGGGGCACATACTATATACACAGGAGGCTATGAAATGTATATAGAAGGCTATGTGGGGGCTGAAATATATATTAGGACTATGTGGGGGCTCAGAAATGTATAAAGAAGGCTATGTGAGGGCTCAGAAATGTGTATAGAAGGCTATATGGGGGGCTCAGGATTTACTATAAGAGGCTATGTGGGGGGCTCAGGATTTAATATAAGAGGCTATGTGGGGGCTCACTGTATATTGAATGACTATGTGGGGGCTCATATTGTATTTGGGAAGCTAAATGGGGGCTCGTATTGAGAGGTTATGTGGGCGTTCATACTGTATACAGAAGGGCTGGGCTATGTGGGGGCTTATAATGTATTTGGGAAGCTATGTGGGGATTCACATTGTATATATGGGCTATGTGGAGCTCATATTGTATGTCGGTGGCTGTGTGGGCCCTCATATAGAATATAGGTGTCTATTTGAGGGCTCATCCTGCAAGTAAGCTATGAGGGCTCATGCTTTACATATGGGCTTCTATGTGTGGTCTCATACTGTATATAGGGGGATGTCCTCGCATACTTATTTCTGCTCTATAGTAAGTGATATAATTAATAAGATATTAATAATATTGAATATAATTCCAGGTTACATCACCATTGTGTTCACACCCCATATTTTGCGCCATTTTCTTTTTGCACCATCCCTACCCCAGTAGCAGTATCTAACACCCTTTAGTACCTACGCCACAACTTAAAACATGACAAGAGAAAGGGGGGGTTCATTTAGATGAATGAAGTCCGACAGATTTACACATACATGTCTACATGAAAGTCGGAAAATAGATGCACGGGCCGTGTTAAAACAAATGGTACCGAACAGATACATTTACGTTGCAGCCATTCAACAGGTAGAAAGTTCTCATTTGCACAGAATTCTACAATAACGTGCAACGTGTGACGCATTGATCCCTCGCCCTTTTCTGACATTGGGGGGTGTACTAATTAACAAGCAGAAAAATTCACAATGTGCTACAAAAAAAAAAAAAAGAAAGAAATCCAGTACTAACAGGTAACATTTTGCACCCGGACTCCAGTTGGTGAAGATGGGGGGGGGGAGGTGTGTGTGTGTATAGAGGTGCACTAGTGTGATTTGCACCAAATTTATCCTTAAAGGGGTTGCCCGGCCTCAGGGTTCCTTCAGTCGCCCAATGTGACTCATCACAGCGCAGCGTCTGGATTCTCCGCAGCCAGCAGACATGTGACCACAAGTACATGATACATGCCCAGGCCAGGCTGGGGGTTGGCAGCCCACCTGCTGCATATTTGCAGTCACATGACCGCCCGCTCCTGACAGTGTGCGTACTGCGTTCTGCAGTCACACAGAGCGACTTTAGACTTGCACAGCACTGAGACTAGACAACCCCTTTAAGGTGCAACCTTTTATAAATAAGGAGTCGTGGAGTTGATTCGAGTTTTCTCAGGATTTGACAAAATTACGCCATTTTTGACCGATGCGGCCTTAATATTTTAATCTGGATACAAGGACATACATTTAAAGGGAAGAAGACGCACACTGCTGTGCTATATACACCATACATTTACATCATCCTAACATCCGAGCCCAGGATTCCAACCGCTCAGATCAGCTCTCCGCAAACAAAAGTCCCCATGAAACACTTGACAACACGGGACACCCAACATCTCTGAAGTCATGTAATCAGGGGGAGCAGCATCACAGGGAATCTCTGCTGCACTTTCTATACTCACATCTCATTCATCCATCCATCATAGGGGGGGGTTAAACTAAAATACATTAACCCTTGTGTTCCCAGCAGGGGTCCAACCGCTCATCAAACATGTCAGGAGGGGTAACAATAGAACCAGGCTGGGCTAGGGGGGCTGGAGGGAGGAAGAGCCCACCATGTCATTTCTAAAGGATTAGTCAGAAGAAGGGGCTCAGACCCGGGTACAAGATGCTGAACTCTTCTGTGGCACCTCGTCTGCCAAGTGCAGAGAGATTATATTAGTGAAGGGGCTGCGGGGTATTATTAGGATCACCACACGGTGGGAGGGGGCAATTCTGGAAATAAATGGCGGCCACATATTAGGCAAAGGGTCTACAACTATTGAAAGTGGTCCATATCCTGCACCAAATACGCAGCTTGGGCACAGGACTGTAATTGGATAAGGGCTGAGGAATATGTTGGCGCTACAGGTGCATCTTACTGAATTAGAATATTATCAGGAAGTGACTTTATTTCAGTAATTCAATACATAAAGTGAAACCCATATATTATAGAGTCATTACACACAGAGGGATCTATTTCATGTATTTATTTATGTTAATGTTGATGATTATGGCTTACACCCAATGAAAACCAAAATTCATTATATCAAAATTAAAGTATGGAGGATGTAGGGTCTGAGAGATAAAATATCACCTAAATAGGGATCAGAGGCTTCACCTTGTGTGGTTGTGAGAGTCACAACCACTATAAAAGCAGATCACTGCTGCTGTAGTCCCCAGCGTGGTGCATATAGAGTAGGGAGGATGAAGGGTTAAACACTGCGCTGCCGTATTCCACCAGACATCAAAGGGTGAATATA
Source organism: Allobates femoralis (assembly GCA_033576535.1). Lineage (NCBI taxonomy): Eukaryota > Metazoa > Chordata > Amphibia > Anura > Aromobatidae > Allobates > Allobates femoralis. The sequence continues at coordinate 39,452,486 of JARQOC010000005.1, forward strand.
ATATTGATTTATTAGGCTGGTTTCACACTGATCAGGTTCCATCAGGTTTGTGTGTCAAAACCAGGAGAGGAACTTGCAGAGAAAAAGTATAATTGAAAGATTGACCCCTGTTCTGATGGTGGGGTTACACGTCCCGATATCGCGGCGATATCGGAGGCAACGCCGCGGGAGCGCGAATTTTTTGAGCGCTTTTCCCGATATCGCATCGAAGGTTTACACGTTGCGATATCGGGAAACAACTTCCCTCCGATGTGTACGCCCACCAACCCAGTAACGACCATTTAACATGGGAGTTAATGGGTGAGGTGCGAGTACAGATCGGAGTTGGGCTGTCACACGCTGCGATGCTGGTACAACGGCCTTGCGATATCGGGGAGTTGAATAGCTCTGCTATTCAACTCCGATATCGTTTTGGCATCGTTCCAGCATCGCGTTGTACGCTAAAACCGTACAACGCGCAAACGATATCGGGTCCAACTCGCAACCCACGTGACTTTTTGTCGGAGTTGGGTCGGAGTTGGACGCCGATATCGTGGCGTGTAAACCCACCATGAGTTTTGGAGACACTCCTGGTTCTGACACACAAACCTGATCAGGGAAAAAACTGTGGTGTGAAACCAGCCTTAGGCCTCGTGCACACGCTGAGTATTTGATGAGTTTTTTTACCTCAGGATTTGTAGCCAAAATCAGGAGTGGATAATTAAATACAGAAGTGGTGCAGGTGTTTCTATTATGGTGCTGTCACACAGCATGTTCGGGCCTGCGATGTCGGAAGCGTTGAGTGGGTGCACGCTCGCTTCCGACATCGCAGGCCAGCTGTCACATGGCAGGACGTTGCCGGTGACGCCACAGTGATGTGGGTGGAGCCATCGCTCTCTGGGCTGGGATCAACCCAGCGAGCGATCCGAGGCAATGCTGCGGTATAGGCTGGATCGCCGCCAACATCGCTATGGCGGTGTCAGACGGCGCGATCCAGCCTAATCGCTGGTCGTAGGTTGACAGGTTTACGGTCCTCCTTGTAAACCTGTCAACGTGCAACCAGTGATAATTCGCGGTCGCGTCACGCTGTTACACAGCGCGACGTCGCTAGCGACATCGCTGATACGTCACACTTTCGGCGATGTCGCTAGCGACGTCGTCCAGGTTTGACAGCACCATTAGACTTTTCCTCTGATTGCTCCACTCCTGGTTTTGTCTACAAATCCTGAGGTAAAAAACGCAAATACTGAACGTGTGCACATGGCCTTAGGCCTCGTGCACACGCTGAGTATTTGATGAGTTTTTTACCTCAGGATTTGTAGACAAAACCAGGAGTGGAACAATCAGAGAAAAAGTCTAACCTGTCACCACTTCTGTATATATCACCCACTCCTGGTACAAAACCTGAGGTAAAAAACTCACCAAATACTCAGCGTGTGCACGTGGCCTTAGTCAACGCGTTTTAAGGCTCCCTGAAACACCCTGACACATGGCAATAGGATACTGATTTGTCCTGAGGAACGGGTCAGGGAGGCCTGAAACACTAACTAATAAATCAATATTACATTCACCCTTTGATGTCTTGTCGAATACAGCAGCGCGGTGTTTAACCCTTCATCCTCCCTACTGTAATTTTCTGAGATAACGACCTTTGGGTTTTCATTGGCTGCAACTCATAATCATCAACATTAACAGAAGTAAACACGGACGTGGAATACGGTATGTATATGGAGAAGGTTCACGCTTCATGTCTTATGGTTCCATTATGGGTTGGGTTCAGGACCAAGCATGATCCCTAGCCTGGCTGTGTTATACAGCCAGCATATAATATTAATGAAAAAATATATATTTTTATTTATATAGCACCAACATATTCCACAGAGCTTTACAATTCATTTGCTAAGCAGGCCAAGCGACCAGAGTTTAAAAATAAAGAAAACATGCGGCATCATCGTAAGCTTTAGGGCTTGTTCACACTGTGCATTTTTTATCTGTTTTGCTTGTGCTGCATTTTTCTAGACTCTTCAAGCAGCAAAACTGGATCCGTTTTTAGGAGAGAAAAAAAAATGGACCCAAAACAGATCACGTTTTTGACGCTTGATTTTCATTACCGTGGAGAAAACGGATCACTAATTGACGCGCATTCTTTTTCTGCCCCCAAAACGGCCCAATAAATAATGCAGCATTTCTGAAAATTCATTGACTTTGCTGTGAAAGTGATCTGTTTTCCATGTAAAAACTGAACCCAAAGAAAAAAAAAAAAAAAAGGGATCAAAAATGCAGAGAGTGAACATGGCCTAAAAGTCTGATCTGTAAAAATGTAAACATTATTTACCCTATACAATAAGGCCTTGTTCACACTGTGTTTTTGATGCATTTTTGTGATCCGTTTCTGCATGGAAAACAGATCCATGTCTTACACCAGCAAAGGCAATGAGTTTTCAGAAATGCTATTCAGACGCTGCTTTTTTTACTGGTCCGTTTTGGGAGCAGAAAAAGAAGAAGCGTCAATTACCGATCCGTTTTTTCCCTTGAAACTATTGTTAATGGGGAATAAAAGCAGCACAAAAAGTGGATCAAAAAAGGATGATTTTTTTTTTTTTTTGCAAAAGAAACAAGAAAACGGACCCAGTTTTGCTGCTGAAAATTAATCAACAAAGAAGCACAAACAAAAAAAAAAGTTAAAAAAGTTTAATTTTTTTTGGTTGCAGCACCGCCCCCATGTATCCAGCGATGTAGCTTGAAGCTTATGGGCCCTGATGAGAAAGCTTTAATTGCCCCCCACCCCCCCAATTATTGCAAATCTTTAATAGCATTAGTCTTTTCCTATAGGCCAAAAGGACTTTTGGGCCCCCTAGGCTCCAGGGCCCGGGTGCAATTGCAACCCCTGCACCTGTTGTAGTAGCATCGCTGCCTGTACCCCAAAATGGTACCAATATAAACTAAACTTGTCTTGTACACAACAAATTAAAATACAAAACCTCGCAGTGTTCCATCAAAGGAAAAATTTAATTTTGGGTCTTAGAAAATGGCCACACAGTAAACTGGCATCACGGTGATCGCACTGACCCGGAGGATGATGTTGCACAATACACAATGTTAGGCCTCATTCACACATCAGTATTTTTACATCAGTTTTTGTATACCAGTGGAACTTGGGCTGCATTCACACACCGCGTCTTTTTACGGGCACACTTGTTCCCCAAAAGCGCAGGGGAGAAGTGACACCACACAGGGGAGGAGGAATCCGGTGTTCCTCCCCCGTGTGACAGCCCCTTTTGGGATTCATTGTGTATTAATATACACTGCGAAACCTAAATAAACATCATCCAAATGTGTTTAAAAATAATAAAAATTGAATACTTGCCCTCCGCCGGGTGTTCCGGAGCCGAGACACCCACATCTACTGTCCTTCCAGGACCTGCCAAGATCTGTGATTGGCCGCTCGCGATCATGTTATAGGTGACGTGCATATCACATGATCGCGAGAGGCCAATCACAGATCATAGCAGGTCCTGGAAGGACAGTAGATGTGGGTGTCTCGGCTCCGGAACACCCGGCGGAGGGCAAGTATTCAATTTTTATTATTTTTAACACATTTGGTTGACTTTTATTTAGGTTTTGCAGTGTATATTAATACACAAACGAATCCCAAAAGGGGATGTGACACGTTACACGGGGGAGGAACACCGGATTCTTCCTCCCCTGTGTGACATCAGCGCCGGCATATTCCCGCTGGAATTGCGCATCGTCTAAACACATATCTCCAGCGGTATAATGGCTCCTATAGGAAAAAGGGCGGGCGCAGGTGCATAAAAAGTTGACGTTGATTCTTTTACGCGCACGCTCTCGACCCATAAAAGCACAGCGTATATTTACACAGCGTCTGAATGGCAAAAGTACGTAAAAGTCCATTCACTTTGCCGGCAGACGCAGGCGCACTTTTTTAAAAAGCGCAATGTGTGAATGTAGCCTATACCTGAAAGAGTGACCCCTGCTCTGTGGTTTGGAGACGCTCCAGGCCTTGGCATACAAATACCGATGTGTGAATGAGGCCTTAAAACGCAGCCACAATCCACGGTGGAGTTGCATTTTTTGCTTACATTTCTATGGAAAAGAAAAGTTAACGGCGTCATTCACAACAACAACAAAAAAACCTACTAGCCCTCATACGGCTATGTGGACAGGGGTGCAACTACAACTGGTGCAGGAGTTGTGATCGCACCCAGGCCCTGGACCCTAAGGGGCCCCAAAAGTCCCTTTGGCCTATATGACATAATATTTAATAGTATTGGTTTACACTACTTGGGGGCCCCACTGAAACTTTTGTATCAGGGCCCTTCAGCTTCACTGCTCATATAAAGACCAATGCCATTAAAGACTTGCAATATTTGGGGGCCCCCGTGAGCACCCATGAGGTTCAGGTTACGCCCCTGCTCACACGGCTGTGGCAGAATTGCAGTTTTTGTTCACATTTCTATGGGAAAAGTTAAGTGTTATTTAAAACAAAAATAAACTACACAGAGGCACAACTACAACAGGTGCAGGGGTTGCGACTGCACCTGGGCCCCGGAGCCTAGGGGGCCCTTTTGGCATATAGAAAAAGACTATTGCTATTAAAGACTTGCAATAATTCCCGCTGGAACTTTCCTATTGGGGCCCATGAACTTCAAGCCACTGTATGTTTACCCAAAACAATAATAAAGTTATGAATCTTGGAAGAAGAGACGGAAAGACAAGCCCGAAAACATCCTGCGTCCTGAAAAGGTTAACAAAATGCTGCGCCATGAAGTTGCGTCAACCGATGACTGCAGCCCCCCCAGATCATTGGAGAGCGCTGCCGGATATGTGAGCGCTATATAAATACGGATTATCGTTACTCCAGAGTTGTGGGACTTGAATGAACTTTGGAGGGAGCAGATCCCCCCCAGGACTCCTGGAGACAGCAGTTGGGACTCTCAGCCCCTGGATCTGGTGGTCATGGTGGATTGCGCTCCCTCCCTGCAGTTGGGAGGGGGGCTGCACTCGTCATGCCTTCTGCAATCACATCATACAGACAATCTCCAAGATCCACCCTCTTCTTCCAGTTTGGGGCTCATCCAATGCCCCCTCCTTGATCCTCCAATTTGGGGCTCATTCCCATAACCCCCCCCCCCCTCTTCAGTGGGCTCATCCACATGCTTCCCCCCTTATGCTCCTTTGGGGCTCATCCCATACTCCTCCCCCCTCCTGATCCTCCTGTTGGGGCTTCATCCCCATACTTCCCCCCTTGATCCTCCATTAGGGGCTCATCCCCATACTCCCCCCTTGATCCTCCAGTTAGGGCTCATCCCCATACTCCCCCCTTGATCCTCCAGTTAGGGGCTCATCCCCATACTCCCTCCCCCCCTTGATTCCTCCAGTTAGGGGCTCATCCCCATACTCTCTCCCCCCTATGATCCTCCAGTTAGGGGGCTCATCCCCATACTCTCTCCCCCCCTCTTGATCCTCCTGTTAGGGGGCTCATCCCCATACTCTCTCCCCCCTCTTGATCCTCCTGTTAGGGGGCTCATCCCCATACTCTCTCCCCCCTCTTGATCCTCCTGTTAGGGGGCTCATCCCCATACTCTCTCCCCCCTCTTGATCCTCCTGTTAGGGGGCTCATCCCCATACTCTCTCCCCCCTCTTGATCCTCCTGTTAGGGGGCTCATCCCCATACTCTCTCCCCCCCCCTTGATCCTCCTGTTAGGGGGCTCATCCCCATACTATCCCCCCCCCTGATCCTCCTGTTAGGGGCTCATCCCCATACTACTCCCCCCCCCTGATCCTCCTGTTAGGGGCTCATCCCCATACTACTCTCTCCCCCCCTGATCCTCCTGTTAGGGGCTCATCCCCATACTACTCTCTCCCCCCCTGATCCTCCTGTTAGGGCTCATCCCCATACTACTCCTCTCCCCCCCCTGATCTCCTGTTAGGCTCATCCCATACTCTCTCTCCCCCCCTGATCCTCCTGTTAGGGCTCATCCCCATACTACTCTCTCCCCCCCTGATCCTCCTGTTAGGGGCTCATCCCCATACTCTCCCCCCCCCCCCGATCCTCCTGTTAGGGGCTCATCCCCATACTCTCCCCCCCCGATCCTCCTGTTAGGGGCTCATCCCCATACTCTCCCCCCCCCCCCCCCGATCCTCCTGTTAGGGGCTCATCCCCATACTCTCTCCCCCCTCTTGATCCTCCTGTTAGGGGCTCATCCCCATACTCTCTCCCCCCTCTTGATCCTCCTGTTAGGGGGCTCATCCCCATACTATCCCCCCCCCTGATCCTCCTGTTAGGGGCTCATCCCCATACTCTCTCCCCCCCCTGATCCTCCTGTTAGGGGCTCATCCCCATACTCTCTCCCCCCCCTGATCCTCCTGTTAGGGGCTCATCCCCATACTCTCTCCCCCCCCTGATCCTCCTGTTAGGGGCTCATCCCCATACTCTCTCCCCCCCTGATCCTCCTGTTAGGGGCTCATCCCCATACTCTCTCCCCCCCCTGATCCTCCTGTTAGGGGCTCATCCCCATACCTCTCCCCCCCTGATCCTCCTGTTAGGGGCTCATCCCCATACTCCTCCCCCCCCCCCCTTGATCCTCCATTGTAACTTTCCCAGTCTGAGCACTGATGATCCGAGCTCTCAGCTCTCTCTACGTAACGCCCTATCGACAGCGGACGCCATATTTTCTGCCGCTTATGGCGACATAGAGAAGCGCAGTTCGGCTCTCACCACCCCCGATCACCGCTCCCCCCGACCGGATCGGAGGCAAAGTTGTCCCCGATCCTCCATGGTGTCACCATAACCCGCCCGCACCCCCACATTCCTCCCCTCCACCCCCCACCCTGGTGCTGCCTCCCCCCCACTCCTCCAGCCGGGACCCGGGCACCAAACACGAGGGAGCTGCTGAAGTTGGATCGCTGCTCGGTGGTGCGGGGGGCCGATGTGCTCGCTCCGGGGTCGGTGCACCCTCCCCCTCCTCCTCCCCCCGGTGGTTCCGGCCAGGAAGTTTCTTACCTGTCGCGATGGAACGTTCGCAGTCACAATGTATCAATGATGGAACGTTCGGCCCCGCCGCCCCCCGCGCTGCACACGAGCAGGGGAATCTACGCCAAAACCCACATGATCTGTAACGTCAGAGCGCCGATTTGCATACGATTCCACCCGCACTTCGCCCGGATCCCAGCTCACTTCTTGCGCAAAGTTGCGCACTGGTGATTTGCATTGAGCTCCCATTGTGAGGAGGGGAAGGAAAAGGAGGAGAGGGAGGGGGATCTCTGGGCGTAACCTGCCCGACCAACAGGGGGGGGGGGGGTGTAATGGATCTAATCCCCGGCCGGGAGGGATCTCCTCTACACTTCACTGGGAGGAGGGAAGAAACGAAAACACAAGAAGAAAGAAAAAAGTTCAAGGTGTCAAGAAAGAGAACAGCAAACTGTTGATCCGGAGCACGTGTGTGAGGAGGAGGAGGAACACATGGCACACAATGCCCAGCTGCCCCCGGGAGCTCAGGGGTTAACCCGACTCACATGTCAGGAGGGGATGGGGCGTCACGTGACCTCCCTGCCTTGTTTACTTCAGGCTGTTGCATGCATGCCCCCTTGGTGGTTAGCGAAGGGTTAAAATCCCTGGAGAGGCTGAGCTGCCTACTGGTCTTTAGGGGGTTAAAGAAAATCAGCAGCTGATGGGTTAAGACTTGATACATAACAGGAGAGCACTGAGGTTCGGATGAATAAGAACAATGAATTATTGCATTGTGGAGCGCTGCTATATCAATAAAGATTATTATTATTTTATTTAGTTTCACTTAAAGGGAATCTGTCAGCGAGGTTTTGCTATGTAACCTGAAGACAGCAGGCTGTAAGGGGTTAACATACAGATTTCAGCAGTGTCTAGTATCAGCCTGGGTGCTGTTACATACCTGCAATGTGTGTTTTAGCTTCAGGAGATTATCATTGCAGGACTAGGTCAGATAATCTGGCAGATCCACTGCTGTGATTAGCTGCTCACTATCCATAGACATTTTATATGCATAACACATCTCTTAGCACAGTGTGTACTGTTATTTATCTGCAATGTTTGTTTTATCTTCAGGAGATTATCATTGCAGGACTAGGTCAGCTAATCTGGCACATCTCCTGCTGTGATTAGCTGCTCGCTGTTCATAGACATTGTACATACAGAGCCCATCTCTTATCACAGTGTGCTGTTATTTACCTGCAATGTGTGTTTTAGCTTCAGGAGATTATCATTGCAGGACTAGGTCAGATAATCTGGCAGATCCACTGCTGTGATTAGCTGCTCACTGTCCTTAGACATTGTATATACATAACACATCTCTTATCACAGTGTGCTGTTATTTACCTGTAATGTTTGTTTTAGCTTCAGGACATTATCATTGCCGGTTTAGGTCAGCTTGTTTTATCTTCAGGAGATTATCATTGCAGGACTAGGTCAGATAATCTGGCACATCTCCTGCTGTGATTAGCTGCTCGCTGTTCATAGACATTGTACATACAGAGCCCATCTCTTATCACAGTGTGCTGTTATTTACCTGCAATGTTTGTTTTATCTTCAGGAGATTATCATTACAGGACTAGGTCAGCTAATCTGGCACATCTGCTGTGATTAGCTGCTCACTGTTCATAGACATTGCATATACATAACACATCTCTTATCACTGTGGGTGCTGTTATTTACCTGCAATGTTTGTTTTATCTTCAGATTATCATTGCTGGACTAGGTCAAATAATCTGGCACATCCTCTGATTTGATTAGCTGCTCACTGTCTATGGGTATTGTACATACAGAGCCCATCTCTTATCACAATGTGCTGTTATTTACCCTCAATGTTTGTTTTAGCTTCAGGAGATTATCATTGTAGGACTAGGTCAGATAATCTGGCACATCTCCTGCTCTGATTAGCTGCTCACTGTCCATAGACATTGTACATACAGAGCCCATTTCTTATCACAGTGTGCTGTTATTTACCTGCAATGTTTGTTTTAGCTTCAGGACATTATCATTGCCTTTTTAGGTCAGCTAAACTGGCACATCCCCTGCTGTGATTAGCTGCTCACTGTCTATAGACATTGTATATACAGAGCTCGTCTCTTATCACACAGTGTGTTATTGTTTACCTGCAATGTTTGTTTTAGCTTCAGGAGATTATCATTGCAGGACTAGGTCAACTAATCTGGCACATCCCCTGCTGTGATTAGCTGCTCACTGTCTGAGCAGTTGTACATACAGAGCTCATCTCTTATCACATTCTGTGTAACTGTTTACCTGCAGTGTTTGTTTTAGCTTCGTGAGATTATCATTGCCGACTAGGTCAGCTTGTCTGGCACATCCACTGCTGTGATTAGCTGCTCACTGTCTATAGACATTGTACATATAGAGCACATCTCTTATCACACTGTGTGTTATTGTTTACCTGCAATGTTTGTTTTATCCTCAGGAGATTATCATTGCTTGACTAGGTCAGCTAATCTGGCACATCCCCTGCTGTGATTAGCAGCTCACTGTCTATAGACATTGTACATACAGAGCTCTGCTACATGGCTAAATCTAAAAACTCATTGTTTCAGAACTGCTGCACCCAGTAATCTAAGTGATACATCGCTGAATTCAAGGTCTCCTTCCCTACATCACACTTCTCACAGATGAGGTAGCAAACAGCAGCTGACAGATTCCCTTTCAAGAAGGTGTCCAGGTTTGAGGCTCAAGTCTGCGGTCAGTCTATATGAGTGCTGCAGAAGGAGCTCACTGTGTGACTCTCAGTTAACTCATTCTGCAGCCGGCAATAGTGAGCGCAGCACGACGACTATGGAAGCCAGATGGGTCCAGATTTCGAACGGAACTAAATTGCAATAAAATGATATTTTGCTCCAAATATGTGTATCCCGCCCCCACAAAGGTTATGTGATGTCAGCTGCTGGAGGTTGTTGGTGTTGTCTAGTTCTCTTGTTTATGGCCTCTAATGTGTATATGAACACTGATGAGGCTTCCTGGGCTCTGGTGGGATAAAGCTGACCCCCTTCCGCATTTCACAGGTTCTTGTTTATTGACGCCTCTTTTTTAACTTCCTTGAGATCAAGGGGTCTGCAGGAAGAGGAGGGGATGTCGGCTGTTGAGTGTCTTCTGCAGGGCGACCATTTGTATTGCTGGAGGTTAAGGTGTTAAATTAATTTGACCAGATTTCATGCCCCTCGTTATTGTGACGTGACGTTCTGGCCATCGGTGGGTTAAGTATTCACGCGATGATAAATATCAAAACTGTAGAAGGCCGCGGGCAACGTGGTGGACCTCAGGAAATCCCATGGGAGCTATGGGGGCGATGGCAGGGGCGTAACTTGAATCTTATGGGCCCCGATGCAAAGGCTTCAACGGGCCCCCAATTATTGCAAATCTTTAATAGCATTAGTCTTTTCCTATAGGCCAAAGGAACTTTTGGGGGCTCGGGTGCGATTGCAACCCCTGCACCTGTTGTAGTTTAACCCCTGCATAACGCTTTGTGGTCATCAGAGGGTTAAAATCCTCACAATAACGATTCAGCATCCAGGTCGTGTCGGGCTTCCGTGGGTTAAAACGTCCATATGCCATGATTACGGGGATCGAATCATTACGTATGTTGATAGCTCTTAGGGGTTAAATAATCCAAGACGTAGCGGGAACGATGACTCTCGAAATCCCGGGCCGCCCCCTAAACCTCAGCGTCAACCATATTCAGGGACTCTACGATTCCTTTGCTTTGCGGTCATTATAGGGTTAAACGATACGATCACGAATAGAGCCAAGTCACAGGCAGAACCGACGTTCTAAAACCATCCACAGTCCGTGGACAGCCGGGGGTTAAATAATCTAGGTCAAAACGCGGGGGGGGGCGGCTGGTATGGAAAATTCGGAAGGGCTCCTGTGGCTTTAAAAAGGGCAAGAAAAGAAGCCGACACGCTTTGGTGGTGAAGGGGTTAACTAGATTTGGGGCATGCAGATGGATCACATGATCTGTTCGGAGGAGGCCGGTGGGGTGGAGGCAGAGGAGGGGGGTCAGCTGCTGTCTATGAGGCGGCTGGTACGGTGTGATGATGTCATACACCATCAGGAGGATGAATCATCCGCCAGTCCCTGGGGTGCGGAGGGGGGGCACCAGGACCTTGTAACGAGGAGATGTTCACCCCATGGCATTGCTGAGATGCAGCCCTACCTGGCGCTCCCTTTGTGTAGACGATCAGGCGCGCGTTACTAATTTAGACGCAGCAGATGTCAGTGCGAATATCGTTGTTAATTACTGCAATGGCACCAAAGTGACGCCACGTTGTGAAGTAGGTGCCAAGGTGGCATCAATGTTTTACCTCCTGGGTGGATGGTGACTATCTACGGCGGCTCCGAGCTGTCATCGGTGGCATTTCAAAGAATCGCTTGATCATCACTAGTGCATCTCACTGAATTAGAATGTCATCAAAAAGTTCATTTATTGCAATACCACATATATTATGTAGAGTCATTACACACACAGGGATCTATTTCAAGCATTTATTTCTGTTAATGTTGATGATTATGGCTTACAATGAAAACCTAAAGGTCATTATCTCAGAAAATTAAAGTAGGGAGGATGAAGGGTTAAAAACCACGCAAAGGGTGAATATAATATTGATTTATTAGTCAACGCGTTTCAGGGCTCCCTGGCCCCTTCCTCAGGACATGTTTCAGGGGGCTCAGTCGTCACATCAGGGGGCATTGATGATGAAGCAAAGGTTATGTGAAGTCCCAGTTACTAGTGATTGGCTGCAGTGGTCTCACTGATGTCACTTATGTGACGCTCACGGGGTGAGCGCCCGGTAGTGGGCCCACTGGGCCGAGTCACCAATGGCCACCTGGAGGAGGAACTTGAACGGCCACCAACTGTTCACTAGAGCCCAAGGAGGTGAGAATAGGCGTTACGCCCTTTGAGGCGGGAGTGAGGAAAGTAGACCCACTAGACCACAGGTGGACTTGTGGTAGCTGACCCCCAGGACAGGAACAGGGAGGACAGTGACTTCAGTGAAAACTGGATCTTTATTGGAGTACAGCGTTAGGTTCAGAGGGTGAAATCTTTGAGAGAGGACCCCCCTGGACCGTGCCACCGAACTCCCATGAAGCAGCAACCAGTGTGTAAACCCAGACCATCAGCAGATTTGGCTTTCAGTACCATCTTTATGCTGATGACACACAACTATACACTTCATCCCCTGACCTTACCCCTGCAATGACTGTCTAACCGCAGTCTCCAATATCATGTCCACTCTCTATCTGAAACTCAACCTTTCCAAAACTGAACTTCTTCTGCTCCCACCCTCTGCCAACCTCCCTAAATCTGACATTTCTCTCTCGGTGTGCGGCACCACGATAACGCCCAGTCAGCAGGCTCGCTGTCTCGGTGTTTTGATGGACACTGATCTCTCCTTCACCCCATATATACAATCTCTCACCCGCTCCTGTCGCTTGCACCTGAAAAATATCTCTAGAATTCGCCCTTTCCTCACCACGGAAACAACTAAAACCCTCACCGTGGCCCTGATTCATTCCCGCCTTGACTACTGTAATTCTTTATTAGCTGGCCTCCCCCACAGTAAGCTTTCCCCTCTCCAGTCTATCCTCAATGCAGCAGCCAGGATCACCTATCTAGCAAACCGTTACTCAGATGTCTCTGCTCTGTGCCAGTCACTACATTGGCTACCCGTACACTATAGAATCCAATTCAAATTGCTCGTTGTCACCCACAAAGCTATTCATGGTGCGGCACCTCCTTACCTCTCCACCCTCATCTCTGTCTACCACCCCACCCGTCCCCTTCGCTCTGAACATGACCTCAGACTAACATCGGCATTAATCCGAACCTCCCATTCCCGACTTCAAGGCTTCTCTCGAGCTGCACCAAAACTCTGGAATGCTCTACCCCAAGAAATTAGGACCATCCACAACTTGCATAGCTTCAGACGCTCCCTAAAAACACACCTCTTCAGGGCGGCCCATCCTTCTCCCTAACAGTAGTCATTTAGACGTAAGTTATTCATTGTTATAAGCCCCTGTACTTTGTGTTCCCATCCCGTCTTAGATTGTAAGCTCCTTCGAGCAGGGTCACCTTCATTTTCTGCCTTTTTTATTGTATTTCCTAAGTTGATTCTATGTTTCTTGTATGTAACTACTGTTCTGTATTACGTTTCTGTACCGTATATTTTTCTTATATGTACCGTTGTACTGTAAAGCGCCACGGAATATGTTGGCGCTATACAAATAAAGTTTTATTATTATTATTATTTATAAACCCCCTACCCAGGGCTTGACCTGACACAATTCCAGAAGGTGTAAATGCCACGACAACCAGGACCAGGGGGGCGACTCATATGGGGAGAAGTCTTTGAAACCTGTGGACCTGACCTCAGAAGTCTGAGTAAAGGGGGCAGTCTACAGCACAGCAGATGAGGGTACCAAGAACCGGAGCAAGAAGAGGTAGCTTGACTGGTATGGACTGTAGCAGAGGCGTGGTTGCTCAGTGTATTCTGAGGTAGGCAGGTACAGCCCTATGCTTGGACGAGGTCATCCTGTGTAGTCCGTGGGAGGCAGATACAGCCCGTAGCAGAGACGTGGTCATCCTGTGTAGTCCGTGGGAGGCAGATACAGCCCGTAGCAGAGACGTGGTCATCCTGTGTAGTCCGTGGGAGGCAGATACAGCCCGTAGCAGAGACGTGGTCATCCTGTGTAGTCCGTGGGAGGCAGATACAGCCCGTAGCAGAGACGTGATCATCCTGTGTAGTCCGTGGGAGGCAGATACAGCCCGTAGCAGAGACGTGGTCATCCTGTGTAGTCCGTGGGAGGCAGATACAGCCCGTAGCAGAGACGTGGTCATCCTGTTTAGTCTGTGGAAGGCGGCTACAGCTCGTTGCGGGGACAAGGTCGTCCTGTGTAGTCTGAGGTAGGCAGGTACAGCCCGTAGCGGAGATGTGGTCATCCTTTGTAGTCTGTGGAAGGCAGGTACAGCCCATAGCGGAGGTCTGAGGAGAGACACAAGTGGAATGTAAAGGCAAGAGACAAGGGAAAGTCACGAATACAAGGCACAGAGAATGGGGACCTGAAACACAGCATTGTTCCTAAGGATAGAACAACATTGCCAGGACACCTCGCAAAAGTTGAAGGAGCCTTATATACACTAATCCGCTCAGCAATAGGCTGAGAGGTAAATCAGGGATATGGTGGACTGGCCCTTTAAATAACTGAAGAGTGCGGTGCGCGCTGCTTAAGTGCGCTCCCAGAAGCCCTGCTCAGAGGTTGTAGGCTTTGGGAGAAGGCAGCGTGGGACCACAGACCAGGTGAGTTACACATGCAGGAGGCATAGCACGGGGATGGGCAGACCCAGGGGAACCACCCAATGGGCATCGGCCTCCCTGCCTAGTGGAGACTGGTCCCACGGTAATAACAAGACAGACCGCACAAAGTCGCGTGATGGACATTGACCTCCCTGCCCAGAAGAGGTTGGCCCTGCGGCTAGGGGCATGACAATAGGCTTTGCTGGTAGGTAGCAGTCAGGGGCAGCCCCAGGGTTTCTCGAAACCACGACAGTTAACTCCAGGGGTTGGCTATAACGGACTAAGTCTCTGAGTAGATGCAGCCAGAGCCACCAAAGCTGATATATGGCTGCAAAGCTCAGTGGGTGTCAGCAGATGTAGCTGGTGCAGGCGGGTGTCAGGCACGGCAGGTATACTGGTATGGGGAGTGGCAGGTTAAGGCTGGTATGGGCACATTAGATGTATACAGGATACTGGCTCTAGAACAAGACGCAGGTTAACAGGTATACGGACACAGGAACAGGATGAAGAACGGGGACTTGAGAGAACAAGCAACGTGTCTCTAGGGTTTAGACCGCATTGTTCAGGCATCTCCCAATGGAGGAAGGTGCCTTAAATACATTGTGCGTCTCAGTTGTAGTATGAGGATCATTTACGGGTTAAGGCATACTGGCCCTTTAAGAATCGCAAGAGTGTGGTGAGTACTGCCTAAGTGTGCTCCCAGTGTGCGCAGGCCCTGAGAGCAGGACAATGACAGACGAGGTCCAGACAGATGGCACGGGGAGCTCATGGATTGAGTATGCCGCGGACGCCGGGCTCCCTGCCCTGTGGACGTCGACGTCACGAGGATGGGCACTACAATTTATTTACACTTATTTTAAAAGGACAGAAGAGGTAGTTAAAGGGCTTATCTACAACTTGAACAACACTTTATTAAATGAAACAGTGCCCCATAAAAAATAAAAAGTGGATTCCAGCTACCTCTGGGCTGGCCAGGCTGCGCTTCTGGTCTACACTGTACCCTGGCTGTGCTGTAAAGAACCATATTCCCCTGTACCCCATATTCCCCCATACTCCATATTCCCCTGTACCCCATATTCCCCTGTACTCCATATTCCCCTGTACTCCATATTCCCCTGTACTCCATATTCCCCTGTACTCCATATTCCCCTGTACTCCATATTGCCCCATAATTCATATTCTTCTATACTCCATATTTTCATATTCCCCCATACTCCATATTCCCCTGTACTCCATATTCCCCTGTACTCCATATTCTCCCATCCTCCATATTCCCCTGTACTCCATATTCTCCCATCCTCCATATTCTCCATACTCCATATTCCCCCATACTCCATATTCCCCTGTACTCCATATTCCCTCATCCTCCATATTCTCCATACTCCATATTCCCCCATACTCCATATTCCCCCATACTCCATATTCCCCCGTACTCCATATTCCCCCATACTCATTATTCTCCCTTACTCCATATTCCCCCATACTCCATATTCCCCTGTACTCCCTACTCCCCTGTACTCCATATTCCCCTGTACTCCATATTCCCCCTTTACCCCATATTCCCTTGTACTCCATATTCCTCCATATTCCCCCATCCTCCATATTCTCCATACTTCATATTCCCCCATACTCCATATTCCCCCGTACTCCATATTCCCCTGTACTCCATATTCTCCCATCCTCCATATTCGCCTGTACTCCATATTCCCCCATACTCCATATTCCCCATCCTGCATATTCCCCATCCTCCATATTCCCCTGTACTCCATATTCCCCCATCCTCCATATTCCCCTGTACTCCATATTCCCCCATCCTCCATATTCTCCATACTCCATATTCCCCCATACTCCATATTCCCCCGTACTCCATATTCCCTGGTACTCCATATTCTCCCATCCTCCATATTCCCCTGTACTCCATATTCCCCTGTATGCCATATGTCTCCATCCTCCATATTCCCCCATCCTCCATATTCCCCTGTACTCCATATTCCCCTGTATGCCATATGTCTCCATCCTCCATATTCCCCATCCAACATATTCCCCTGTACTCCATATTCCCCTGTATGCCATATGTCTCCATCCTCCATACACCCATCCTCCATATTCCCCTGTACTCCATATTCCCCTGTGCTCTGTATTCCCCTGTATTCCATATTCCCCCGTACTCCATATTCCCCTGTATGCGATATGTCCCCTACTCCATATTTCCCCATATTCCCTTGTACTCCATATTCCTCCATACTTTATATTCCCCTGTACTCTATATGTCCCCATACTCCATATTATGTTCCTGTACTCATATGTCCCCATACTCCCTGTTATGTTCCTGTACTCTATATGTCCCCATACTCCCTGTTATGTTCCTGTACTCTATATGTCCCCATAATCCCTGTTATGTTCCTGTACTCTATATGTCCCCATACTCCCTGTTATGTTACTGTACTCTATATGTCCCCATACTCCCTGTTATGTTCCTGTACTGTATATGTCCCTATACTCCATATTATGTTCCTGTACTCTATATGTCCCCATACTCCCTGTTATGTTCCTGTACTCTATATGTCCCCATACTCCCTGTTATGTCCCTGTACTCTATATGTCCCCATACTCCATATTATGTTCCTGTACTCTATATGTCCCCATACTCCCTGTTATGTTCCTGTACTCTATATGTCCCCATACTCCCTGTTATGTTCCTGTACTCCATATGTCCCCATACTCCCTGTTATGTTCCTGTACTCTATATGTCCCCATACTCCCTGTTATGTTCCTGTACTCCATATGTCCCCATACTCCCTGTTATGTTCCTGTACTCCATATGTCCCCATACTCCCTGTTATGTTCCTGTACTCCATATGTCCCCATACTCCCTGTTATGTTCCTGTACTCCATATGTCCCCATACTCCCTGTTATGTTCCTGTACTCCATATGTCCCCATACTCCCTGTTATGTTCTTGTACTCAATATGTCCCCATACTCCATGTTATGTTCCTGTACTCCATATGTCCCCATACTCCATATTATGTTCCTGTACTCTATATGTCCCCATACTCCCTGTTATGTTCCTGTACTCCATATGTCCCCATACTCCATATTATGTTCCTGTACTCTATATGTCCCCATACTCCCTGTTATGTTCCTGTACTCCATATGTCCCCATACTCCCTGTTATGTTCTTGTACTCAATATGTCCCCATACTCCATGTTATGTTCCTGTACTCCATATGTCCCCATACTCCATATTATGTTCCTGTACTCTATATGTCCCCATACTCCCTGTTATGTTCCTGTACTCCATATGTCCCCATACTCCATATTATGTTCCTGTTGTCACGCTGGGAGTGGGGAAGACACCCAGCGTAGGATAACGACGGGGGGGGGGAATAAGGGGTCCCTACTGCTAAGGGCACAAGAAGGAGACGGTGACCCCTAGACTTACTAGGGCTGACCCTGTCTGCCCTTACGTCCCTATACAGTCTCCGCAACTGTCGCCGACCACGAACCTCGTCCCTCTCTGATCCTAGCACTACCTTAGCTAAGGATCAGATGGAGAGGTGCACTAGACCCCTCCACTATTAACTAAAGACAAACACCAGGGAAGACAGACATTTGGGGAAAGGAAACACTTATCTTTCAGCAGACCACAGCAACCTCCACAATCTCAGCTTCTGCTGGAGCAAGGATAGAGTCCACAAGGAAATATCACCTGCACTGAGGAAAGGTAATGAACCTCCTTATAAAGGTGGAAGGAATCTGCTGGGTCCTAGTGACCTACAACATTGGTGGATAAAACCAGACCGAGCACAAGACCTCCACAGCCGTCTCCCTATAATAGAGAGATCTCATCACACCTTCTCTCCATCTACACAGAAGGTGAATGCCCCCTGAAAGAGACGGACCATCCTCCACCATTATGGCTGGTGGGCCAAACGCTGGGATCGTCTGCGCGTGGCCTCCACCCTGTCATCCGTGCCACCCGTGACAGTACCCCCCCTTCTACGAGGGGCCCCCGGACACTCAGGACCAGGCTTATCCGGATGGGAACGGTGAAAAGCGCGGACCAGCCTAGCGGCGGACACCTCCGACGCCGGCACCCACATCCGCTCCTCAGGACCGTACCCCCTCCAGTGCACCAAATACTGAAGAGAACGGCGCGACATGCGAGAATCAACCACCCTCGAGATCTCGAATTCCAAATTCCCCGCCACACAGATGGGCTCAGGAGGCAAAGGAGATGGGTCAGACGACGGCACATACGGCTTGAGGAGCGACCTATGAAACACATCGTGAATCTTAAGAGCAGGAGGCAACGCAAGACGAAACGCTACGGGATTGATAACGGCGGTTATCTTATAGGGGCCAATAAACCTGGGCCCCAACTTCCAAGAGGGCACCTTCAACTTCACATTCTTGGTAGACAACCACACGTAGTCATTCACACATAGGTCCGGACCTGGCGCACGCTTTCTGTCAGCCATACGTTTGTACCTGTCACCTAAGAGCTTCAAGCTACTCTGTACACCCCGCCAAACCGAGGAGAGGGACGAGGTAAAACGGTCCTCCTCAGGAACTCCGGAAGGACTCGTACCACTAAAAGTACCAAACTGAGGATGAAACCCATATGCACCGAAGAACGGTGACTTGCCAGTGGACTCCTGAAGACGATTATTAAGGGCAAATTCGGCTAAGGGCAAATAACTTGCCCAAGTCTCCTGATGGTCAGAGACAAAACACCTCAGGTAAGTCTCCAAGTTCTGATTCACACGTTCGGTTTGACCATTAGACTGAGGATGAAAAGCAGAAGAAAAGGACAACGTAATCCCCAAACGTGTACAAAAAGCCTTCCAAAACTTGGAGACAAACTGAGTACCGCGATCAGAAACCACATCGGAGGGAACCCCATGAAGCTTCACAATCTCACTTACAAACACCTGTGCCAGAGTCCGAGCATTAGGAAGTGCGGGCAGTGCCACAAAGCGAACCATCTTACTGAATCTATCTACTACTACCAGTACCACCGTCTTGCCCGCAGACGCCGGAAGATCGGTGATAAAATCCATTGACAAATGTGTCCATGGCTTCTCAGGAATAGACAATGGCATGAGAGACCCAGATGGACGGGTATGCGGAACCTTAGCGCGTGCACACACACTACAGGCGGATACGAATTCCGCTACGTCCTTCCTCAACCCCGGCCACCAAAAGCGTCGAGACAAGAGATCGAAGGTGGCCCTGCCGCCCGGATGCCCTGCCAGCACAGAGTCGTGATGCTCTGACAGCACCCTGAGGCGCAAAGAGAACGGCACAAAAAGCCTCCCAGAAGGGCAGGAGGCAGGGGCGCCCCCCTGAACCTTCAACACCTCCCCCTCTAGATCAGGGCAAAGAGCAGAAACAACCACCCCCTCCTGCAAGATGGGGACGGGACACTCATGAGTACTACCACCCGGAAAACTACGTGACAATGCATCCGCCTTCACATTCTGAACCCCCGGACGGTAGGTGACGGTAAAATTAAATCTCGTAAAAAACAAAGACCACCTGGCCTGCCGGGGATTGAGACGCCTGGCGGACTCAAGGTAAGACAGGTTCTTATGGTCGGTAATAACCGTGACAGGATGGACAGCCCCCTCCAGCCAGTGCCGCCATTCCTCAAAAGCCAACTTAATAGCCAATAGCTCCCTATTACCTACATCATAATTCCTCTCGGCCGACGACAACTTCTTGGAGAAGAACGCGCAGGGCACCCATCGTCCAGGCGAAGGGCCTTGCGACAACACAGCCCCCACCCCCACCTCAGACGCATCCACCTCTACAATAAAGGGCTGAGAAAGATCGGGCTGGCAAAGGACAGGCGCGGAAGCAAAACAACGCTTCAGGGAGGAGAAAGCCTGGCGAGCCGAATCAGACCATTCAGAAAAATCCGTCCCCTTCCTAGTCATGTCCGTAAGAGGCGTCACAAGTACCGAATAGTTTTTAATAAATTTACGGTAAAAATTGGTAAACCCCAAAAAACGTTGCAAAGCCCGTAGATTGTCCGGCTGTTCCCAGTCCAGCACCGCCCGGACCTTTTCCGGATCCATCCGGAAACCCATCGGCGACAAGAGGTACCCCAAAAAACGAACCTCCTGAACGGCGAAAACACATTTCTCGAGTTTAGCGTACAGTTTGTTGTCCCGTAAGACCTGCAACACCTGTTTGACATGGGACTGATGCGTCTCCATATCGGGAGAATAGATCAAGATATCGTCCAAGTAAACAACTACAAATCTACCCACCAAATGATGGAAAATATCATTGACGAAATGTTGGAAGACCGCAGGGGCGTTAGTGAGCCCGAACGGCATCACGAGACTTTCAAAATGGCCGTCCGGGGTATTAAACGCAGTTTTCCATTCATCCCCCTCTCTGACCCTAATCAGGTTGTAGGCCCCCCTCAAATCCAACTTGGAGAACCATTTGGCACCCACAACCTGACTAAACAAATCGGGGATCAGAGGGAGGGGGTATGGATCACGGACAGTAATCCGATTCAATTCCCGGAAATCCAAACAAGGACGGAGGCCCCCATCCTTCTTTTTCACAAAAAAGAAACCAGCCGCAACCGGCGACGTGGAGGGCCTGATGTGGCCCGTCTCCAGACTCTCGGAAATGAAATCCTTCATTGCTTGTCTTTCAGGACCGGATATAGTAAACATCCTAGCTTTGGGCAGTTTAGCTCCGGGAACGAGGTTGATAGGGCAATCATATGCCCGATGAGGGGGCAAGTCTCGGCACCCCTTCTCTGAGAACACATCCTCATACTCTGATAGGAATGGGGGCAGAGATGCAGCAGATACCACCGACAAGGATGTAGCCAAACAATTCTCAGAACAAAAATCACTCCATTCCACAATGTCCCGGGACTGCCAATCTACTACGGGATTATGTTTAATCAACCATGGCAAGCCCAGGACAATGGGAGCGGGGAGACCGTCTAGAACATAGCAAGATATCGTCTCCTGATGTTGGGGTCCAACCGTCAACTTAATGTCATGTACGATATGCGTGAGACAACCCTGAGCAAGAGGTGCTGAGTCGATGGCATAGATACGGATGGGGCGAGACAATAAACAGCGGTTAAGCCCATGAGTGTGTACAAATCGAGCATCCACCATGCTGACCCCCGCACCACTATCCACAAACACAGAAATGCCTTCCGTTTTGCTCTCTAGCGCCACCTCTGCACTCAGGAGAAAACGGGAAGTACAAACGGAGGATACACACACCTCCCGCTCGACCACCCCCACACCCCCCATAGTCACATGAGGTCCAGGCACCCCAGTCCGTTTAGGAGTGTAGGGACAGGCCCCGATAAAATGGTCTCCTTTCCCACAGAAAAAACAGACCCCCTTCCCCCTGCCCCGGGAGGCACCAGAGGAGAGCCTCGAGGCCGCCGCTCCTCCTAGCTGCATAGGTTCCTCCCCCCTCGGGAGAAATGACTCACCCTCCGTGTGACCACCCGGCAACAAGGAACCACCACGAGAAGGGCTCCCAGTTGCTGGAGGTCTACCCCTCCGCTCCTGGAGGCGTCTATCCATTCGAATAGCCAACGACATAGCCGCCTCCAGGGACGGAGGGGTCTCATACACTGCCAGGGCATCCTTCAGCCTTTCTGAAAGACCCTGGCAAAAATGACTCCTGAGAGCCGGATCGTTCCACTTCGTGTCCATAGCCCACCTGCGGAACTCAGAACAATATGATTCCGCCGACCGAGTCCCCTGGTGGAGATGGCGCAATTTGGATTCAGCCAAAGAGACACGGTCAGGGTCATCATATATGAGGCCTAGGGCGTCAAAAAATCCATCCACAGACTGGAGACAAGTAGAGTCCTGTGGCAGAGAGAAAGCCCAGGATTGGGGATCCCCCTGCAGCAATGATATAATGATTCCTACACGCTGCTGCTCATCACCAGTGGAATACGGCCTAAGCCTAAAGTATAATTTACAGGCCTCTTTGAACACGGTAAATTTATCTCTGCCTCCTGAAAACCTGTCAGGGAGGGCAACCTTAGGTTCAGGTCTGGCCTGACCCAATGCTTGATTCCCCAAGACACCATTTTGCGGTTGTGGTCCCTGCAGAGCCGACCGAAGGTCCGCGACCTCCAAAGACAAGGTCTGCAGCTGCTGGGCCAAAACCGACACAGGATCCATAAGGAAAGGAAGAAAAATCGGATCCTCCCCTTTCCTTCACTTACAGTTATGGCAGGTGATAATGTCACGCTGGGAGTGGGGAAGACACCCAGCGTAGGATAACGACGGGGGGGGGGAATAAGGGGTCCCTACTGCTAAGGGCACAAGAAGGAGACGGTGACCCCTAGACTTACTAGGGCTGACCCTGTCTGCCCTTACGTCCCTATACAGTCTCCGCAACTGTCGCCGACCACGAACCTCGTCCCTCTCTGATCCTAGCACTACCTTATCTAAGGATCAGATGGAGAGGTGCACTAGACCCCTCCACTATTAACTAAAGACAAACACCAGGGAAGACAGACATTTGGGGAAAGGAAACACTTATCTTTCAGCAGACCACAGCAAGCTCACAACCTCAGCTTCTGCTGGAGCAAGGATAAAGTGTGCACAAGGAACTATCACCTGCACTGAGGAAAGGTAATGAACCTCCTTATAAAGGTGGAAGGAATCTGCTGGGTCCTAGTGACCTACAACATTGGTGGATAAAACCAGACCGAGCACAAGACCTCCACAGCCGTCTCCCTATAATAGAGAGATCTCATCACACCTTCTCTCCATCTACACAGAAGGTGAATGCCCCCTGAAAGAGACGGACCATCCTCCACCATTATGGCTGGTGGGCCAAACGCTGGGATCGTCTGCGCGTGGCCTCCACCCTGTCATCCGTGCCACCCGTGACACCTGTACTCTATATGTCCCCATACTCCATGTTATGTTCCTGTACTCCATATGTCCCCATACTCCATATTATGTTCCAGTACTCTATATGTCCCCATACTCCCTGTTATGTTCCTGTACTCTATATGTCCCCATACTCCCTGTTATGTTCCTGTACTCTATATGTCCCCATACTCCATATTATGTTCCTGTACTCTATATGTCATCATACTCCATATTATGTTCCTGTACTCTATATGTCCCCATACTCCATATTATGTTCCTGTACTCCATATGTCCCCATACTCCCTGTTATGTTCCTGTACTCCATATGTCCCCATACTCCATATTATGTTCCTGTACTCTATATGTCATCATACTCCATATTATGTTCCTGTACTCTATATGTCCCCATACTCCCTGTTATGTTCCTGTACTCTATATGTCCCCATACTCCATATTATGTTCCTGTACTCTATATGTCCCCATACTCCATGTTATGTTCCTGTACTCCATATGTCCCCATACTCCATGTTATGTTCCTGTACTCTATATGTCCCCATACTCCATATTATGTTCCTGTACTCCATATGTCCCCATACTCCATATTATGTTCCTGTACTCTATATGTCATCATACTCCATATTATGTTCCTGTACTCCATATGTCCCCATACTCCTGTTATGTTCCTGTACTCTATATGTCCCCATACTCCATATTATGTTCCTGTACTCTATATGTCCCCATACTCCCTGTTATGTTCCTGTACTCTATATGTCCCCATACTCCATATTATGTTCCTGTACTCCATATGTCCCCATACTCCCTGTTATGTTCCTGTATTCCATATGTCCCCATACTCCATATTATGTTCCTGTACTCCATATGTCCCCATACTCTATATTATGTTCCTGTACTCATATGTCCCCATACTCCCTGTTATGTTCCTGTACTCTATATGTCCCCATACTCCATGTTATGTTCCTGTACTCCGTATGACCCCATACTCCCTGTTATGTTCCTGTACTCCATATGTCCCCATACTCCATATTATGTTTCAGTACTCTATATGTCCCCATACTCCCTGTTATGTTCCTGTACTCTATATGTCCCCATACTCCATGTTATGTTCCTGTACTCCATATGTCCCCATACTCCATATTATGTTCCTGTACTCTATATGTCCCCATACTCCCTGTTATGTTCCTGTACTCCATATGTCCCCATACTCCATATTATGTTTCCTGTACTCTATATGTCCCCATACTCCATGTTATGTTCCTGTACTCTATATGTCCCCATACTCCCTGTTATGTTCCTGTACTCCATATGTCCCCATACTCCATGTTATGTTCCTGTACTCCATATGTCCCCATACTCCATATTATGTTCCAGTACTCTATATGTCCCCATACTCCCTGTTATGTTCCTGTACTCTATATGTCCCCATACTCCCTGTTATGTTCCTGTACTCTATATGTCCCCATACTCCATATTATGTTCCTGTACTCTATATGTCATCATACTCCATATTATGTTCCTGTACTCTATATGTCCCCATACTCCATATTATGTTCCTGTACTCCATATGTCCCCATACTCCCTGTTATGTTCCTGTACTCCATATGTCCCCATACTCCATATTATGTTCCTGTACTCTATATGTCATCATACTCCATATTATGTTCCTGTACTCTATATGTCCCATACTCCCTGTTATGTTCCTGTACTCTATATGTCCCCATACTCCATATTATGTTCCTGTACTCTATATGTCCCCATACTCCATGTTATGTTCCTGTACTCCATATGTCCCCATACTCCATGTTATGTTCCTGTACTCTATATGTCCCCATACTCCATATTATGTTCCTGTACTCCATATGTCCCCATACTCCATATTATGTTCCTGTACTCTATATGTCATCATACTCCATATTATGTTCCTGTACTCCATATGTCCCCATACTCCCTGTTATGTTCCTGTACTCTATATGTCCCCATACTCCATATTATGTTCCTGTACTCTATATGTCCCCATACTCCCTGTTATGTTCCTGTACTCTATATGTCCCCATAACTCCATATTATGTTCCTGTACTCCATATGTCCCCATACTCCCTGTTATGTTCCTGTATTCCATATGTCCCCATACTCCATATTATGTTCCTGTACTCCATATGTCCCCATACTCTATATTATGTTCCTGTACTCCATATGTCCCCATACTCCCTGTTATGTTCCTGTACTCTATATGTCCCCATACTCCATGTTATGTTCCTGTACTCCGTATGTCCCCATACTCCCTGTTATGTTCCTGTACTCTATATGTCCCCATACTCCATATTATGTTCCTGTACTCTATATGTCCCCATACTCCCTGTTATGTTCCTGTACTCTATATGTCCCCATACTCCCTGTTATGTTCCTGTACTCTATATGTCCCCATACTCCATATTATGTTCCTGTACTCCATATGTCCCCATACTCCCTGTTATGTTTCTGTACTCCATATGTCCCCATACTCCCTGTTATGTTCGTGTACTCTATATGTCCCCATACTCCATATTATGTTCCTGTACTCTATATGTCCCCATAATCCCTGTTATGTTCCTGTACTCTATATATCCCCATACTCCCTGTTATGTTCCTGTACTCCATATGTCCCCATACTCCCTGTTATGTTCCTGTACTCTATATGTCCCCATACTCCCTGTTATGTTCCTGTACTCCATATGTCCCCATACTCCATGTTATGTTCCTGTACTCCATATGTCCCCATACTCCCTGTTATGTTCCTGTACTCTATATGTCCCCATACTCCCTGTTATGTTCCTGTACTCTATATGTCCCCATACTCCCTGTTATGTTCCTGTACTCTATATGTCCCCATACTCCCTGTTATGTTCCTGTACTCCATAGGTCCCCATACTCCCTGTTATGTTCCTGTACTCCATATGTCCCCATACTCCCTGTTATGTTCCTGTACTCTATATGTCCTCATACTCCCTGTTATGTTCCTGTACTCTATATGTCCCCATACTCCATATTATGTTCCTGTACTCTATATGTCCCCATACTCCCTGTTATGTTCCTGTACTCCATAGGTCCCCATACTCCCTGTTATGTTCCTGTACTCTATATGTCCCCATACTCCATATTATGTTCCTGTACTCTATATGTCCCCATACTCCCTGTTATGTTCCTGTACTCTATATGTCCTCATACTCCCTGTTATGTTCCTGTACTCAATATGTCCCCATACTCCATATTATGTTCCTGTACTCTATATGTCCCCATACTCCATATTATGTTCCTGTACTCTATATGTCCCCATACTCCCTGTTATGTTCCTGTACTCTATATGTCCTCATACTCCCTGTTATGTTCCTGTACTCTATATGTCCCCATACTCCATATTATGTTCCTGTACTCTATATGTCCCCATACTCCCTGTTATGTTCCTGTACTCCATATGTCCCCATACTCCCTGTTATGTTCCTGTACTCCATATGTCCCAATACTCCATATTATGTTCGTGTACTCTATATGTCCCAATACTCCATATAATGTTCGTGTACTGATGCCGGTGCTATGTTGTCTGTGTCTTCCCCGGCAGAGTGCTGCACATGTATTATGTATGTAATATGGGCATCTCGGGGCTGCTCACCCTATACTGATATTTCCGTCAAGTAATGGCACTGAGGGGTTTCCAGGAAGAGACGCTTATTGGGGGAAGGGGAATTATTACATGACCACAACTCCAATAATAACGGTGGAGACGTCCTTGAGAATGCGCAATCTCATCCTTGTGTCTCCGGTAATAGCTGCAGTCAGACGTTCACTTACTTTGCCATAAAGAGGGATTTATAGGGGATTTTTTCCCTAGTATCCATCACAGTGTGGGATCACTGCTAAGCGTGACTTAGGAGCTTCTGCTTCACGTGTGGAAATGTCAACATTTGCACTTTTATCATAACCATGTCTGACCTAGAGTATCTATGGAGACTTTGCCAAATTCTTCCTTGGGAGTCAGGACGCCCTTGAATATTGCAGTTTCTCTCACACATTCCGCTCCACATCCTCCAGCAATGCAAATTGATTATACACTATACCAAACAAGCCATTTTTGTCCTACATGGTTATCAGTGCCATACATTGAAGCTCATGGGCCCAGATGCAAAAGCTCCAACGGGGCCCCCAATTATTGCAAATCCTTAATAGCTTTAGTCTATTTCTATAAGCCAAAAGGACTTTTGGGGCCACCTAGGCTACGGGGCCCGGGGTTGATTGTAACCCCTGCACCTTTTGAAGTTGCGCCCCTGAGGGTTGTGCCAAGTATCCCGTGCCAGAGCTCCTCTCTTGGCTTAGGAGGCAAAGTTGGGGCTGGTAACCACAATCATAGATCATGTAAACACGGAATGTCCCATGGGTGTGTTTCTATACTATAAAACCTTCTAAGCACCTTGTTTGAAGGTGATTAGTGTAATGTCGGCCACACCCACCAATTTCAGATGGATCATTAGATCTAAGTGTATGGTGGGGGGCAGAAGGTGTAGAGAGGTGCGGGGTGGTAATCATGAGCGAGGGATTTACTCCAGAAGCAGAGCTGTGGCATTGGTAAGACAAACATCCGACTCCACGACCCCTACTCCGCAACCATGGCTGTGAAGTCAGTAAGCCAAACATTCGACTCCTCAATTTCCCTGAATCCGAGTCCAACTCCACCAAAATCAACACCGACTCTGACTTCACAGCCCTGTCTGGGAGCCTTGGTATGCCACATGAAAGTCATGGTACTGGCTGGGTGTGTGGACTTGTGACGTGTGGGCTGTACACCCATGTAGGCCGCATGTTACCATTACCTTTGGCTTTCCAGGACAGGATGACGACTCACTTCCACATGGAGACCACCAGCTCAGTTTCAACGAAAACTCTTAACAGTACTTCTATATTGACTTTACACACGAGATGGTGGGCACATAGCTTCCAGGCCGTTCCAGTTTTACAGAACATATTCAGACACTTTTTTGGCTCCCGCTGGGTTGTTCCCAATCTTACTGGTCCTGTAAAACCCAGTGCAACCCTGCGCAGCACAACAATTCAATCCATGACAGTCACTTTCCCTTCTCATAGCTTTAAGTCTATTTTCCTCATAGAGGAGGTGGTATAGGGGGTTTGATCACTATGACGTAAGTAGAGCCTTACACTCCCAGACACATCCGATTCCACGTCTCTTCTCCTCATAGAGGTGGGGTATGGGGGTTTGATCAATAAGGCCAGGGTAGTGCCTTGTGCTCCCAAACGCTTCTTTTATCTATGTCTATTCTTCTCATAGTGGAGGAGGGTAGAGGGTTTGCTAGTTGTTTCAGAGTAGAACCTTGTGCTCTCTGAAGCTTGGGGAGACTCCGGCAAGGAAAGCCAACTCTGTTCACTTACAAGTCCGCCCTGACGCGTTTCCTTTTAGGCTTGGGACCTTGTTGCTTGTCCAGTCTTCTGGACTCTTCTGCCTGGGGCTACTTTGTTAAGCATCGATCTTTAGCCTCAACGTTGTCTCACAGTCTGTGTCTCAGTCAACACTCTAGAATTACTCTTTCTCTTTTTCTTTGTTGCCACAAGTCACCCACTGCATGCGTCCTTGATGATCTGTGAGACAATAGGTCTGCTCTAGTCACATACTGGGCCCTATCGATTTACCTAGAGACTAACCCCTCCCATTGTGGGCTAGTCACAACACTTGCTCTACAGTCAAACCATGATGTGATAATGCCGCCATATGACTGCCACATTTTTTTATCCTACATATAATAGACTGATCCATCAGCAGTTAAAAATAAACTCTCCTCAGTTTCGGGGGTACCTCGGATTTATAACTGAATGTGGGACAGAGGACATGGATCACCCATATTTTGGGTCAACACTCGACTCCAGCAAAAGAGCGAATGTCTCCGCAGATAGAAGCAGATGTAAGGTGTCCGAAGAAAACCAGTAGAAATGTCAACTAAGCAAATGCAACATATGGAGAGGCTGAAATAAAATGCCGGGGAACTATTTTTAATATTCTTGTAGAAGAATGACCTGGAAAATGGCTGAACTCATTAATCAGCGCAGTCTCCAATCCATGGGATGTCCCTTATTAAGATGCAGGAAGGAGCCAGGTGATCCTCGCCGTGGATTATCATTCCGCTCCAAAGTAACTTACACTTGTCCAATTAATTAAAGTCAAGATTTTACCTTCACTGCCACTGTAAATAATCCATGAGGAAACTGCAGAAATAGCAATTCCCTAAGGTGGACCTGCCTACTTTAAAGGTCAACTTCAAGGAGAATTGCGATGTGATGCCCATCACACACCAGGGATTTTTTATTTTATGTAAGCCCTATTAATAAATACAGTTCACACCAACAGAACTGCTGCTAAACTGCCTGAGCTGTTAGCAGAGTGCCCACATTAACTTATTCAGAAGACCGCTCCCCATATACATCCTCAGCAGACCGCTCCCAATACACATTGCCAGCAGACTGCTGCCTATATACATTGTCAGCAGACCACTCCCCATATACATTGTCAGCAGACCGCTCTCCATATACATCCTCAGCAGACCGCTCCCAATACACATTGCCAGCAGACTGCTGCCTATATACATTGTCAGCAGACCACTCCCCATATACATTGTCAGCAGACCGCTCTCCATATACATCCTCAGCAGACCGCTCCCAATACACATTGCCAGCAGACTGCTGCCTATATACATTGTCAGCAGACCACTCCCCATATACATTGTCAGCAGACCGCTCCCCATATACATTGTCAGCAGACCGCTCTCCATATACATTGTCAGCAGACTGCTCCCCATAACATCATCAGCAGACTGCTCCCCATAACATCATCAGCAGACTGCTCCCCATAACATCATCAGCAGACCACTCTCCATATACATTGTCAGCAGACTGCTCCCCATAACATCATCAGCAGACTGCTCCCCATAACATCATCAGCAGACTGCTCCCCATAACATCATCAGCAGACTGCTCCCCATAACATCATCAGCAGACCGCTCTCCATATACATTGTCAGCAGACTGCTCCCCATAACATTGTCAGCAGACCGCTCCCCATAACATCATCAGCAGACCGCTCTCCATATACATTGTCAGCAGACCGCTCTCCATATACATTGTCAGCAGACCGCTCTCCATATACATTGTCAGCAGACCGCTCCCCATAACATCATCAGCAGACCGCTCTCCATATACATTGTCAGCAGACCGCTCTCCATATACATTGTCAGCAGACCGCTCTCCATATACATTGTCAGCAGACTGCTCCCCATAACATCATCAGCAGACTGCTCCCCATATACATCGTCAGCAGACTGCTCCCCATAACATTGTCAGCAGACTGCTCCCCATAACATTGTCAGCAGACTGCTCCCCATAACATTGTCAGCAGACTGCTCCCCATAACATTGTCAGCAGACTGCTCCCCATAACATTGTCAGCAGACTGCTCCCCATAACATTGTCAACAGACTGCTCCCCTATATATCGTC
Organism: Allobates femoralis; assembly: GCA_033576535.1. Classification (NCBI taxonomy): domain Eukaryota; kingdom Metazoa; phylum Chordata; class Amphibia; order Anura; family Aromobatidae; genus Allobates; species Allobates femoralis. The sequence goes on from JARQOC010000005.1 coordinate 39,483,260, forward strand.
AACAGACCGCTCCCCATATACATCGTCAGCAGACTGCTCCCCTTATACATCGCCAGCAGACTGCTCCCCATAACATTGTCAGCAGACCGCTCTCTATATACATTGTCAGCAGACTGCTCCCCCTATATATCGTCAACAGACCGCTCCCCATCTACATCGTCAGCAGACTGCTCCCCTTATACATCGCCAGCAGACTGCTCCCCATAACATTGTCAGCAGACTGCTCCCCATAACATTGCCAGCAGACTGCTCCCCATATACATCATCAGCAGACTGCTCCCCCTATATATCATCAACAGACCGCTCCCCATATACATCGTCAGCAGACCGCTCCCCATATACATCGTCAGCAGACTGCTCCCCTTATACATCGCCAGCAGACTGCTCCCCCTATATATCATCAACAGACCGCTCCCCATATACATCGTCAGCAGACCGCTCCCCATATACATCGTCAGCAGACTGCTCCCCTTATACATCGCCAGCAGACTGCTCCCCATAACATTGTCAGCAGACTGCTCCCCATAACATTGCCAGCAGACTGCTCCCCATATACATCATCAGCAGACTGCTCCCCCTATATATCATCAACAGACCTCTCCCCATATACATCGTCAGCAGACCGCTCCCCATATACATCGTCAGCAGACTGCTCCCCTTATACATCGCCAGCAGACTGCTCCCCCTATATATCATCAACAGACCGCTCCCCATATACATCGTCAGCAGACCGCTCCCCATATACATCGTCAGCAGACTGCTCCCCTTATACATCACCAGCAGACTGCTCCCCATAACATTATCAGCAGACTGCTCCACATAACATTGTCAGCAGACTGTCACCTCCCACTAGCCCAGGGGTCTCAAACTCGCGGCCCCTGGTGCTTCACTATGCGGTCTGTGGCACCTTGGACAACTTAATGATGCATCGCTCCAGTACAGGGGGCCGCTGCAGTCCCCGCTGTGTGATGACTTCTGTCCACGGCACTAACAAGCTCTGCCACTCAGCAAGATCAATGCAAGCTGTCCCAGGGTCCGCTCTCTTATCCAGACCTGGGGAAGCTCAGTTTGGCTGCATGGCTTCTGAGGCCTGGGTGCTGAGCGCTCAGGGCCTGTCTGACAAAGTAGTAGCTACATTGCAAAAGAATCGTAAACTGGTAACTAATCAGATTTATAATAAAGTATGGAAGAAATTTTCCTCCTGGTGTGGTTCTCGTCCTCCTGACCCATTCAGTCCGGATATTTCCCAAATCTTAGATTTTCTCCAGTCTGGGTTGGACCTGGGACTTAAGCCCAGTACATTTAAGGTGCAGGTTTCAGCCCTCAGCTCAGTTTTTGATGCTGATTTAGCAAATCACCGTGGGATTCGCTGATTTATGGTGTCTGCTTCTAGAATTTGCCCACGTCCGACGATTCTTGCTCCTGTCTGGGATCTCAACGTGGTTTTGACTGGACTGTCACATTCCCCCTATGAACCGCTCGCCTCCTGTGATCTCTGGTTGTTATCTCACAAAACGGCTTTTCTTGTCACTATTACATCTGCTCGACGAGTGGGGGAACTTCAGGCATTGTCCATCAGGGAGCCGTATTTGAGTATCCGTGATGATGTCGCGCCCAGGGCCAGGTACTCGGATTTCAGGCGCAAGGTCCGGGGGAATCACTGGTGGCGATGCCTGAGCCCGTGACCGTGGGGCGGACTCCTAATGGGGGGTAAATTGAAGGTGATGAAGTAAAAGTTATTTCGTGACGCCACCTGTAGTACCTGGTGAGAGGTCACCTGTGCCGCCACAGTCCTCCG
>JARQOC010000005.1:39485157-39682830 GCA_033576535.1 Allobates femoralis
GTATGACATATGAGGGCTTGTTTATTGCGAGATGAGTTGTACTTTTGAATGACATCATTAATTGGACATATAATGTACTGAAAAACAGGAAAAGAACATTCCAAGTGCAGTGAAATTGCAAGAAAAGTGAAATTCCCAATGGTCTTTGTTATTTTTTATTCACCATGTTCACTATATGGTAAGACTGATATGTCGGTGTGATGCCTCGGGTCGGTACGAGTTTGTAGATACCAAACATGTATACTTTTACTGTTATCTAAGGGGTGAAGAAATTCAGTATTTTGTTAAAAAAAAAGAATTGCACTTTTGTCGCCATTTTCCCGCCCCTTAGGGCTCTCAGCGCTGCACAGTGCAATCCCTTCTAACAGTACAGAGAAGATGCTTCAGCAACCTTCTGCACAGCAAAAAATGGGATCAGCGCACACAGGAAGTGAGTCGTGACAGCGACAGGGGTCATCACCTGACCCCTCGCTATTATGGTAAACTTTGACGCCCTGTGATAGCGTCATGGGGTTGCCGATGGCAGTGGGGAATAGCACGATCCCTGCTGTGGCATCTTAGATCGCACTGTCATTGATTAACAATGGCAGGCGGATCACATCCTCTGCTAGCTGCACATGTCGTTTGATCAGATCAGCCGGCATGTGCAGGGAATGATGCGAGCTCAGCGTGTGAGCTCTCATCACAAGAAGGGAAGCGACCTAGGACATAGGGGTTTAATTTAAAATTGACAATTTGAATTCCTGTGAATTAATTTGCAGCGCTCTATCCATCAGCCACAAACAGAAGCCATGATAATCACGCAACGCCAATGGTTGTTCAAAAGCAGCACAGTGAGTGAGGTGGAGCACCAAAGGGCCCAAGGTCTGGGGGACAAAAACATGCAAACTGGGCAGAGGGCATCATGACCAGACAGGTGGAAGCACGCAGAGGCAGACAGCATGAAAGAATGGATAAACTGGAACTGCAGGAGGAGAGACATTTAAAGTATTAAACTAGAAACTGCAAGGCAGGCAGGAGACATCATGAATACCACACACAGGTTGGGATTAATATTGAAACTGCAAGCAGGCAGGAGACATCATGAAAACCACAGACAGGTGGGATTAATACTAGAACTGCAAGTAGGCAGGAGACATCATGAACACACAGACAGGTGGGATTAATACTAGAAACTGCAGGCTAGGCAAACATCTTGAAGACCACAGACAGGTGGGATTAATACTGGAAACTGCAGGCAGGCAGGAGACATCCTGAAGACCACAGACAGTTGGAATTAATATGGAAACTGCAGGCAGGCAGGAGACATCCTGAAGACCACAGACAGTTGGGATTAATAGTGGAAACTGCAGGCAGCAGGAGACATCTTGAAGACCACAGACAGGTGAAATTAATACTGGAAACTGCAGGCAGGCAGGAGACATCATGAAGACCACAGACAGGTGGGATTAATACTGGAAACTGCAGGCAGGCAGGAGACATCTTGAAGACCACAGACAGTTGGGATTAATATTGGAAACTGCAGGAAGGCAGGAGATGTCCTTAAGACTACAGGCAGGTAGTTGCAATATTGGAAACTGCATGCATGTGGGTAGCTGTGAAACTGGAAACTGTACACTGCCAGAAAGATGTTCTGGAGACTGCAGGCAGGTAGAAAGTTGTTAACAGAACCCTCTCTTACTCCTGTGCCCCTGTATGCCCGCGTGTATAGGGGGTGTCAGGGTACAACTGCTCCAAGCTGACCTTACATGCCCCTGCAGGTGCAGAAGGTCGTGTTGGTGGTCGTGACAAGACCATATCATGTGACTCAGACATATTAAACGCGTCAGGGTGGAGCTGCGAGGTGCGGTATTCACCACAACCCCTATTCTTGGTTGATCCTATTGACTTTGGGGTCCATCAGGTTTCCGCACCATTTGTATATTCCAGGCTGGTAGATGTTACCTCTCAGTGTAATGCCCATACTGATGGAAAGGGTTAAGATCCGATCATTTTACAGACTTTTCTGTGATTTTTCAGCTTAGCCCGCACTCTTCACCGGATGAAGGGCTTTAATGAATGACCTGAGGTAATATTTATAATTAATACAGGATGATATTATGCACTTCATTACAGCCGTGCCTGTGCATGCGGTAAGCCGGAGGAGCTATCTCACGTCTCGTTTTTCAGACTGACTGTTTAATTTATGCAAACTTGTTTTAGAGATAATATGAGAACATGTCGTCTGCCGTGTCGGGAGTTTTGCACTGTACACTGGATACTGATTTGCGGCAAAGTAGTTGTACCCAAAAAAGAGCAAATTGATGCCAGTATTGGCATTGGCATCATATTAGCTGTGTCCATTTATTTTGAGGAGGACCTGTAATTGCCATAAATTTGTAATTTTTTTCTATTGCTGTTCCCTTGATCGGAAAAATTTGCATATATATATATTTAGTAACAGGTCATCTTCAATTAACTACTGCACTAGTGGTTATGATTTGTGATCCCTACCAAATCTTAGAACAAGGCGTCCCCATTTCCTATTTCAGTATTGCATAGGGAACATTTAAAGGACTCCTCAGGTTATTTTTCAGTATGATACTAATATTACCTTTAAATAGCCTGGGACAGACCTTTCAGAATATGTAAAAATCATTACTGCACCCTTTGTAGTTTTCTTGCTATAAGCATCTTCACACCCAGCAGGCAGCTGCTTCCCTAGTCTGGCTCATTACTTTCCCTGCTGAATAGTCCACAATGTAAATGTTCATTTATTACTCACTCCTTCCCGGGCAGCTATTCCCCCATCCCATACTCTGTGTCTCACTTTCATTTTCATTTTCCCTTGATGCTTCTGAGGGGGAGGGAGAGACTGCAGGCACATATCTAGCGAGCTATCAGATATCAGGTGAGGCAATCTCCTCCATCTGTTGCTCTGAGCACAAGCTGTGCTGTCTGTGAGAGATTCTGTGTGTTTATTTGAACATTTGTTTTGCAGCATAGAAGGAGAGCAACAGGAGGATTCAGACCCCCCATGTTAGTCATTTCTACTGAACGTTTCCGTGTGTGCAGTGCAGTGATGTCACTACATGAATATTCATTCCTTGGGGAGTGAACAGCGGAGAATTAAAGGGAACCTGTCGCCTAGTTTAGAGCCCCTAACCTATTACTCCCTGACTCTGCAGCTTTCTACTACATTACTAACCATCCCTGTCTGAGCTAATAGTGAATTATAACTGTGGAGAAAAGCGATTTATAAACTTACATGTCCACAGACGTGTGGGCGTTCCTAGATGACTGGCCGACAGCTGGGAAGTCTCTCCGGGTCCGCTATCCCTCTGCCTCGCAGCTGCAATCATGCCCCAGTGGGCGTGATCATTTATTCATTCTTTCTTCCGCCAGCTGCGGCGTGTCATTTTCAGTCTGGTGCATTGTGGGGGAGTATTGGGTGTAGAGCCCGTCATCGGAATGCACACTGCGCATGCTCCAGAGCCAGCTTGTACACCAATACACCCCCACACTGTGCAGGACCGGAAATGACGTGCCGTGGCCGGCAGCACATCATACCCGGAAGGAGGAGGCGGTAATTTGAAATCAGGGCGCGCTCCTGAATGAATGATCACACCCACCGGGGCATGATTGCAGCAGTGAGGCGGGGGGAAAGCGGACCTGGAGAGACTGCCCCACCTGTCGGCCAGCCGTCTAGGAACGCCCACACGACGGTGGACATCTAAGTTTATACATCGCTATTCTCCACAGTTATAATTCACTATTAGATCACAGAGGGATGGTTAGTAATGTAGTAGGAAGCTACAGGGACAGGTAGTGATAGGTTAAGGGGTCTAAACTAGGTGACAGGTTCCCTTTAAGTGATTGATGGAATGAATCTCTTATTTTGCAGTTTACACAGGATAGGAGGGAAATATAAATAATAGAAATACATGAATAGAAAGAGCTTTACTAGAGGAATTAGACCATGAAATCAGTTACATATGGATTTTTGACCTGGCAGATTCCCTTTAAGTCCCATATCATTAGACATGAGCCCTAACCCAGACCCGACCAGGAGCACCCACAAAATTACAAGAAACGCCGCTAATTAGCATTAAGATCAAAGGAAATCTGTCTGGAGATTTCTGCTATTTAATCTGAAATCAGAATAATATAGGGCAAGAGAGCTGGATTCCACATCACTTACAATGCCTTGAAAGTGTATTCATGGCCTGTAAACTTTCCAACTTTTTTTCCATTACACCCACAAACTTAACTGTATTTTGTTGGAATTTTATGTGATATAACAACATACTGTAACAAGTATTTGTGAAGTGTAAAGTAAATGATACCTGGTTTTCTAATCTTAAAACTGTGATGTGCATTTGTATTCATCCTCCCGGGTCAGTACTTTGTAGGATCACCTTTTGCTGCAGTTACTGCTGCAAGTCTATTGGGGGATGTCTCTCCAGCTTTGCACATCTAGAGACTGCTCTTTTTCCCCTTCTTTGCACACGCGCTCTCTTTCAGATTGGATGGAGACATCTTTGATCAGCAATTTTCAAGTCTTGTTGATGAAGCGACCGGTGGTAAGGCCGCGGGTGTGTGTGTATGATCTTTTTCAACAGAATCCCCATACTCAGGTTTCACCGATAATAACGTTTCTTTACTGGCAAACATGTTTATATCACAGTCAACCGAACTATATGCGCACTTGTATATATTAGAGTCTCTGGATCTTCACTTCTTCCGGGTACGCAGCAAGAAGAAGACAAAGAGAAAAAAACACAACAATGACGGTATCTTTCCCTAACTTTCCCTAAAATCACGTACCAGTCTATCACAGGAGAAGATGTCGCTCCCACGTCGCAGGCCTGGGGATCTCACAATGACAGGTCCCGGTGCAGCGCTGAAGGGGGAAACTCATCAGTCTTCTTCTTTGGTCTCCTTCCGCAGGTAACGGAATCTTTCTTTGTTAGTCTCTCCCAGTCTCAGGGCACACCGAGCAGCAGAAGGGGGATCACAGCAGCACAGAAGTCTCTCTCAGTCTCGGGGGCGCCCCGAGCAGCAGGAGGGAGATCACGGCAGTACAAATGGCTACCTTATGTCGGTCACGGCCCCTGCACATGCACTCCGGGTGCTCGGCGGGCAAGGTTTTGCAGAGCGGCCAGAGTCACAGCACCAAAGTCCAGTGGCCCAGCATCAGTCACGGGGGCTTCTGCGGGGTGATTTTTCCGGCAAGGTGTAGCAAAGTAGTCCACTTTCAACAGACATCCACACGCAGGTCTTCCCTGGCTCAGCTCTGGATCTGCACTGACTTCCTGCTGCTCTCTCTTCCTGAGTAAACACATTTGCTGAAAAGGGAATTTCCCACTTCCCTGCGTTTGTTTCAGCACTTGTCCACAAGGGGCAGTAGCGGACTGTGCACAGTTCATTTCCATATCCATTTCTATGATACAATCTGAATTGCTCACCTCACTACATTATAAATTGTCAATAGGATATACAGTGCTGCTCACTATTATTGGCACCCCTCTCCCTCCCTCCCTCCCTTCATTTTTTCCATAGACTGTACAATATCTTCAGAAATAAATGGATATAAACCAAAGTTCTGTCCTCAGGATTTTGTGATTAGTGTCCAAAGTAATACAACAATAAAACATTGTCAATTTACATGTTGTAATTCAAAGAAGAAAACAGAATAAACATCATGTGCAGCAATAAAGGCCCCTTATTAAAGGGAATCTGTCAGCAGGTTTTTTCCACCTAACCTGAGAACAGCATAGTGTAGGGATCCTGATTCCAGCGATGTGTCACTTAATCGGTTGCTCAGTGTAGGTTTGGTAAAATCACTGTTTAATAAGATGGAGATTATCATTACAGGACTACTTGTCCTGCTGCCAGGTAGTCCAGCATATTCATGAACTGCTAAATCTGCAGTAATTTTATCAAAATGGCAGCTAGCAGCTCAGGAGGTGATACATCGCTGGAATCAGGGTCTCTATCTCTACATTATGCTGCTCTCAGATGGGATGGTAAAAACCTAGTGACAGATTCCCTTTAATACTTGGTCGCCCCTTTGGCATTGATGAAGCCTCCAGATGTTTCTTGTAGCATCTAGAAGCTTCTTGCTCTTTAGCTGGTATTTTCTCTTCCACTGCAGGTTGTTCAAGCTCTTGAATGTTTGCCGGGTTATTTTTCCAATGGCAGATTTCAGCTCACCCCAAAGATTTTCAATGTGATCGAGGTCAGGACTCATTGCCGGCCATGACCATTCCTGTGTACTTTTGGATATGTGCTTTGGGTCATTGTCTTGCTGGAGGACCCATGATCTTCGACTCCAACCATGTTTTCTTACACTGGGTAGGACATTTTGCTCTAAAATCTCTTGATAATTCTCTGATTTCATGATTCCTGTGATATGGTCAAGGCCTCCAGTACCAGATCCAGTAAAGCAACCCCACAGCATTATAGATCCTCCACCATGCTTAACTGTTGGTGGGGTGTTCTTTTCCTTATAATCTTCATTATAATCTTCATTGCGCCATCTGTAAACATACTGTTGCTTTGCATTGCTTCATCTGTCCACAGAACATTTTCCCAGAAGGATTGTGGTTTGTCTTTGGAAAAGATCAGTCATTCCTTTTTATGTCTTTTCTTCAGCAATAGTTTCTTCCTTGGCCGTCACCCATAAAGCTCTGCTTGGTTTAGTGTGCGGCGTATGATACTTGTTGAAAGTATGACTCCAGACTGTTCCAGGCTGGGCTTCAGGCCTTTCGATGTTTGACGCGGTGTTTTTACACCATTCTCACCAACCTTTGAAGACATCTCTTGTCAATTTTCCTCTTTCCCCCATGTTCAGGGAGATTCTTGATGGTTCCATAACTGGCACACTGATGAAACTGTGATACCAAGGTGCTTTGGAGATGACCTTATACCCTTTGGAAGTCTTTCATTTGCTAGTGATAGCAGTTCTGATGTCCTCAGACAGCTTCTTTGTCTTCAAAATTGTGACAAAAGGAACAGGGCCTAACATGTGGCTTTTTAAAACACTGAAGCCATCATTTATTGGTTAATTCATATCACACGGGCACTGACAATTTATGACAGGTGATTTTCATTTGTGATTTACAACAGGTGAGTCTCAATGTGTTTCCATACTAATTTAATGTAACGGTGCCAATACCAGAGTCACAGCAGCTCTAGGTTTTTATATTTTTCCCTCCCATTGATTTTTGCTATATATTGTTTATTATTTGCTCTTTTGCATTTAACACGGGTCTCTATACAAAAGAGCTGTTTCACATGATTAATTTTTTTCATGAGATGTTCAACATTATATACTTAAACTTCATGGTGCCAACAATAATGGTCAGGACTGTATGTCTGGACTGTGCCTGGGTTACTCACACACATGAATATGTTATGATCTGATCCCCCATTGTAGCTCTTTTAGTATGTTTAGGGTTGTTGTCCTGCTGGGAGGTGAACCTGCGCCCAAATCTCAAGCCTTTTTTTTAATCCTCGGACAGGTTTTCCTCCAGGATTACCCTGTATTTAGCTCCATCCATCTTACTATCCTCTCTGACCAGCTTCCCTGTCCCTGCTGAAGAATAGTCTCGCCACAGCAGGGAGCTGCCACCAGCATGTGTGATGGTGGGGATAGTGGTAGTTTTACATCACCAGTGCTGGCTCCAGATTTTTATGGAAAGAGTCTCAGTGGGCCCCTTCAACACTCTGTCCTCACCCCTCCCTGCTGCTGCACATCCACACTATAAGTCGCACCCCAGGTTTAGAAAGCTGAAAATAAGAAAACAGTCTTTCTATAAATTAAAGCTTATCTGGCGTTGTAAAAGGGGGGGGGTCATTAGCGCTAATTTTAATGTACTAGGGTAGAATACTGAGAAAATAAATCTATAATTAGTGTCTTTCTTCAAATTGTATATGACACATACAGCTCTTCTATATGCCCATAGACATATATGGCTATGATATATGCACATGTAGACACACACAGCTCTGCTACATGCACACTACACACACAGCTCTACTACATGGGGACAGATACACACAAACAGCTCTGCGACATGTCCAATACATGAACATATGGACACACACAGTTCAGATACATGCATAAAACATGCACATACAGATACATACACAGCTCAGCTACATGCACATACAAGCACACACAGCTTTGCTACATGCACACTACACACACAGATTTGCTACATGAGAACAGATACACACAAACAGCTCTGCTACATGCCCAATACATGCACATACGGACACACACAGCTCTGTTACATGCATAAAACATGCACATACATGCATGAAACATGCACATACAGATACACACAGCTCTGCTACATGCACATACAAGCACACACAGCTCTGCTACATGCACACTACACACCCAGCTCTCCTACATGATAAGAGATACACACAAACAGCTCTGCTACATGCGCAATATATGCACATATGGACACACACAGCCCTGCTACATGCATAAAACATGCACATACAGATACTCACACAGCTCTGCTACATGCACATACAAGCACACACAGGTCTGCTACATGTACAATACTTGTACATGCAGTAGCGGGTGGGGCTGGTAGGTGTGGTTTTGGCATAGGTGGGCATGACTTGTTGGTTCCTTCTGTGAAAGGAATAAGCACTAATGTTTAAGCCTGCGCGGTCATGGACTTGATTATAATAGAAGCAGGGGGACTGGGGGTAAGACCTGTTCTTCATACTGCAGTATTGCTGTGTGTGGTAAAAATCACATTCTCCTATGACACGTCATCTGGAATCTACATGACAGGCATAGAAGTCATCAGCAGGACCCCCAGCTGTCATGCCTTTCCATTGACACCATATGATTATGTCGCGGGTGGGCGGAAGGGTGCATGAAAACATGCCTAGCTGGAATATATAGCTTAAAGTGATTGACAGTGGCGTTTCAGGGGTTAACAGTACCACCAACCGCCACTGTTAAAGGCAATGCAGCTTTGTAATATAGCTGGCATGCCCTTTTGTAGGGCGCACTCGCTCCTGAACGTGCCCCAAACACCCAGACATGTATATATCCATCATGGAGCATTAAGGGGTTAACTTTTCTTTTGTTTACAGGTTGTTGCATAGGAGACCGACCACTGCAGACGTCTTATTGATAAAAGAGCTTGTAAGCGCTGCACATGTTCTGCTGTCTCGCAGGTGGTCGGTCTCCAAGGCAACGAGCTGTAAACAAAAGGAGAAGGGCTAATATCTCAAAAATGGCTGAAAATTTTAATACGCTGTAAATGGCAAAAGCGCTTGTTTATATGAGCCCTATCCAACAATATCCATTTATGAACCCTTTAAGGTAAAATCTCTTACAGTAGGGGGTATATAGAGTGCCACTCTTTGCCTATAGACATTCATTTAATTAGGGCTGAGCTGCAATACCAGACATTTCCTGTAGACAGGAGTGGCGCTGTTTCTAAATTATTGAGACAGGGACTGCTGAAAGAGCTCAGGCTCCCTGTTTAATATCATAGCTCTAATGAAGAATAAACATGGGTTTCCCGTGATGAAGATACTAATGACTCCTTTTTCTGTTCCCTGCAATAAATGTGGTGCCTTTTTCACAGTGTCTAATCTACGCTGGAGCTGTCGTTATGTAGGACAGGATCAGTAATTCTGCCCCAATATCTGGTGCAATGTGCTGGGTACATGAGGGAATAATTACTCCGAGACCTCGCGACTGTGTGGAGATGGCTTTACTGAGAACTGGCAGACTTGACACAACGGGGATATAATTAAATCAGCAGTAACATCACTGACACCATCAAGCGCGAGCAGTCTGATACGAGGCCGAGCCAGGCAGAAAATGGCATGCGGAATAAGTGATATAAATAGGGACGCAATGTGCCCAGGAGAGGACGCAGGGACACGAATGTTCATCAGAAGGAAAGCAAAGGGGCTCAATCATTGCATAGGCAAAGGGGGCAGAAGTGTGACGACCCTTTGGAGGGGTGTTGGCAACCCAAGGTCCTTCCCTGTATAACAGCCACATACAGAACAGATGACCATGCAGTCCCTCAAGTCCCAGGCATCAGCGACTCCACTACAGTCTCACAATAGTTAAAATCTTTCAGTAGCGATAAAAAACGTTGCATTACATCCCAGTTTTAAAGGGATTGTCCACGATGATAAAGTATAAAGGGTTACATACAAAACTCAAGCGAAAAATACAATGAACAAACTAACAGTGACAAACTGGTTCAGAGCGGAGAGGACGCTGCCCTTACAGGCTTACAATTTACAGGGTAATGGGGAGGGAGACAGTAGGTTGGGGTTTTGTTTTTTTGCAGCTGCAGTGGTGGTAAGCATCAGCTCCTGTGGTGGTGCTAAAGTGCCAGCTTCGGTGGTGGTAAAGCGCCATCTTCGGTGATGGTGGTAAAGCATCAGTGCCAGTTCCGGTGGTGGTGGTAAAGAACCAGCTCCAGTGGTGGTAAAGCGCCATCTCCGCAGTTGGTGGTGGTAAAGCGCCTTCTCCAATGGTGGTGGTGGTAAAGCGCCATCTTCGGAGGTGGTGGTAATAAAGCGCCATCTCCGGTGGTGGTGCTGGTAAAGTGCTATCTCTGGTTGTAGTGGTGGTAAAGCATCAGCATCAGTTCCAGTAGTAGTGGTGGTAAAGAGCCAGCTCCTGAGGTGGTGGTGGTAAAGTGCCATCTCCTGTGCTGGTAAAGTGCCATCTTAAGTGGTGGTGGTGGTAAAGCATCAGCGCCAGTTCCAGTGGTGGTGGTAAAACACCAGCTCCAGTGGTGGTAAAGTGCCATCTCCGGTGGTGGTGGTGGTAAAGCGCCTTCTCTAATGGTGGTGGTGGTAGAGCGCCATTTTCGGAGGTGGTGGTGGTAAAGCGCCATCTTCGGTGGTGGTGGTAAAGCACAGCTCCAGTGGTGGTAAAGCGCCATCTCCGGTGGTGGTGGTGGTAAAGCACCTTCTCCAATGGTGATGGTAAAGCGCCATTTCGGAGGTGGTGGTGGTGAAGCGCCATCTCCGGTGGTGGTGGTGGTAAAGTGCCATCTCTGGATGTAGTGGTGGTAAAGCATCAGCACCAGTTCTGGTAGTAGTGGTGGTAAAGAGCCAGCTCCGGTGGTGGTAAAGCGACATCTCCGGTGGTGGTAAAGCGCCATCTCCTGTGCTGGTAAAGCACCATCTCTGGAGGTGATGGTGGTAAAGCACCATCTTTGGTGGTGGTGGTGGTAAAGCATCAGAGCCAGTTGCAGTGGTGGTAAATCGCCATCTCCGGTGATGGTAGTGGTGGTAAACCGCCTTCTCCAATGGTGGTGGTGGTAAAGCACCATCTTCGGAGGTGATGGTGGTAAAGTGCCATCTCCAGTTGTAGTGGTGGTAAAGCATTAGCACCAGTTCCGGTAGTAGTGGTGGTAAAGTACCAGCTCTGGAGGTGGTAAAGCACCATCGCTGGAGGTGGTGGTGGTAAAGCGTCAGCTCTGGGGTTGGTGGTGGTGGAGCGCCAGCTCCAGTGATGGTAAAGCATCAGCTCTGGTGGCAGTGGGGTCACTGCAGGCTGTAGCTTTCCTGAAGAGAGGTTTTCAGGTTCCACTTGAAAGTTCTGAGTGTAGATGATAATCGAACGTATTGGGGTGCAGAATTTCAGAGGATGGTGGATGCTTGGGAGACGTTTTGCAGGCAATTGAATGAGGAATGTATGAGTATGGAGTAGAGAAGGATGTCTTGGGAGGATCGAAGATTACGAGTTGGATGATATCAGAGATATATGGTAAAGACAGATTATTAATGGCTTTGTAGGTCAATGTTAGTAGTTTCAACTGGATTAATTGGAGAGTTGGGAGCCAATGGAGAGATTTGCAGAGTTGAAAATCAGGGGAGTAACGAGAAGAGAGGAGGATTAGTCGGGCAGCAGAGTTAAGAACGGACTGGAGAGGTGTGAGAGTGTTAGCAGGGAGACCACAGAGGAGGATGTTGCAGTAGTCAGGGCGGGAGATGATCAGGGCATGTACAAGCATTTTCGTAGATTAAGGGTTGAGAAAAGGAAAAATTCTGGAAATATTTTTGAGTTGAAGGCAGTAGGAGGTGGTGAGATCTTGGGTGTAAAGTTGGAAGGACAGGGCAGAGTTGAGCGCTACTCCGAGACAGCAGACTTCAGGTACAAGGGAAGGCATGATGTCATTTATTGTGATAAGTAGATTAGATAGGATAGATATGTGAGATGGAGAAAAGATGATGGGTTCAGTTTTGTCTATGTTGAGCTTTAGGAAGTGAGAGGCAAAGGAGGATATGGCTGATAGACATGTGGGATTCTGGACAGCATAGAGGTGTTGTCTGGGCCAGAGAGGTAGATCTAGTGTCATATATAAAAAAATATAACACCACTCCTGTCCTCAGAGGATGTAGCATTGCAGCTCATCCCTATTCACTTCAGTAGAGCAGAACTGTTATGCCAAATATGACTGAGGAACTGTTTGTGACAGAATGGTGCAAGATTAAAAACAAAAAAATTAAACCTCACCAGAAACAGCCATTAGTCAGCACAAGGTCAGATAGCTAATGCACTAGCAGGATACAGAAGACCCCTATGATAGAGGCAGGGGCAACACAGGTGCATAATACTGATGAGACAATCACTCACCATCTACCAATCCATTGGGGGGTGGTTGCTGGCATTATACATGCATACAGATGATGCTGGCATAAGGCGCCAGTCACACAGATATGTTGGCTAGTGTCTGGCTTACAGACTATTGATGATTCCTATACTATTACATCAGGTGGGCTGCCCAGCATTTTATAAATGAACTGCACAGGTGTGACATCCCCACGAGAGCCTGCTCCTGCAACTTCTGCTTCTGTCACCGGGCATCGTCATAATTACTCTGTAAGTGTGTGCAAGAAAGTCATGAGCAAATGTGGCGCCCCTGAGGTCTGGTCACCACAGAGGGGTACTGCACCCAATCCACGGGTGTGGTATTCCTGTGCTCAGTAAATGGGATGGTAATCCGGACACACACAAAAGCACCTAACATACCCGTCCCAGGGACAGCGGGCAGACCCGATAGTGGGAGGGCCCAGGTAGTCAGTGGGACAGTGGGGAGAGAGGTGGAGGGTGTGAAGTTAATAGAAGAGCAGTCAGGAAGTAAAAAAGGAAAAAGAACACAAAGTAGTGAGGCAGTTGGCGGAGTCAGTGTAAGGAGAAGGACTCGGAGGAATTGAGCGGAGATGAGGCTCGTCCTGGGTCTTGGACAGGAGACTGCATAGAGGCAGAGAAAGCCCTGGGGGCACGTGAAGTGAGCGATCCACCCGTGCACCCAAATCTGAAGTGAAGCAGAAGGGCAGGTTGAGAACCAGGGGACCGGCCCTGAAAGTGGAGAGGAAACTCTACGCTCCAACCACGGAACCGGAGGCCACGAGATCTAGACACATCCGACGAGAAGGTAGCTGTACTAGGGTCAGGGGACAGGTTCACTCGACAGGACCTGTGGCTGCTGGATTGGGGCACTGTGTTCAGAGGCGTGAGCAGGAGTTAGGTGAGCAGGTAGCACTGAGAGAGAGAACAACCCGAGAAAGAAGGATCATAAAGGGGGTGTCTTGGACAAGCTATCCTGGTTGCTGGGGACTATCTGGACTGCGACTGAACTAGAACTGTACCCTGTGGTGCTAGTGACTCACCGTGGCCGGGGACTCCGGTTTTAGACAGGCAGTAGCTCCTTCCTCCTTGTCACGGGTGGACCGCGCCAGCCGGTAGTGGGGCCCGGTTGAGTGCAGATCAAAAGTTGAAGACGTCTTGTGGGAACAGTATTAAGGGGTTAATTGTTTCGTGACGCCACCTATGAGTAGTTCGGTAAGTCTTACTGACGCTGCGGGGCCTCCGTGGGATGGATAGCAGCAAGATCGAACGCTCCCCACAGGCTGAGCGGTGATCCCCGGAGGCTGGAGCTGCTTAAGATGTTGTGCGGCAGCTGCGGTTACCTTGTGTGCAGATGGACGTAGTCATAAGGAAGCACGGACACTGTAAGTCTCTGTAACGGGTCTTTACTGTAACAGCAAGCAGTACATGGCATACAGTGTGTAGATAGCAGACCGGTGGACTCAGCAGCGATAGGTGTCCCTCAGAGATCCGCGGTGTTCCTCCATACTAACTAAGTAATGCCGTTGTCGCCAACAGGAATACCAGGTCGGGTACAGGGAGGCTGCTTGAATGCCCTATCCAAAGTATACGTGATGGATGTTTTTGGGGAGCCTTGGGTCCCTTGGTGGGTACACCGTTGGTTAGACGACTGGATTTGGCGATGGTGGGTGCTCCTGTAGAGCTGCTCCTCCACTCTTCTGGTTCGCATAGCAGAGCTGAACTGCTGCTAGCTTCGGTACCAGCAAACCGGCTGTATAAGGGCACGGGAGTCTTTGGAAACCCGTTTCTTTGATGCCCGTAATTGGTAGGGAGATGGCCGGTAGAAGGTGGCCAGGGGGCTGCACCGGCTGTGCAACCCCCTCTCCTAGGTTGCAGAGCTGGGAGTCTGCAGAGGTCTTCTAAGTTGCTGTTACTTCTCCAGACCCGAGACTAGAACTCTCTAAGCCTGGACTAAACTTCACTACACGCTACTCTTGCACTCCGCCCACCAGGACCTTGATTGCCCCTCTATGCTAAGTGAGGCATGCAGAGTATGGATCTCTGAGTTAACCACATGACTGCTGGGTCAGAGAATATTGCTGCTGCATTTATGGCTGCAATACCCTCCTGTGACGCACTCGTTGCGGGGCGCCACACTCCCCTTGGTGAAATACGCTTGTCCCCAAGTGTCATACTATCCAACATTACAGAGAGATTTTTATATTTTTATGACAGACATGAAATTTACACTTTTATTAAAGAAACAGGTAAATATTCGCTTTGTTGTTGCAAGCAAAAAGAACAGGTTAACACATTGCGCAGACCCGGCGGGCGGTCGGCTGTCCTTAGTTTAAAAGTTCAGGCTGTAGCCGCCAAGTCGCGGTGTTATTTGCAAAACAGGAAGAAGTCTCTTGGCAAAAAGTTCAAACAACAAAGTCACTTGTGGAGGGCAGTGTTCCGGACCCGTATAGCGAACCACCCGTCACAGCATACATATCGCTCATAGGTTACAATGTCCCCTCTATACAAATCACGGTTAAGATGCCCTCGCGGTAGGTGCGATTCCACATCACGGCGCCCCACAAACACTTCTGTATACACACCCTCCTCCCTGATGAATCCCCACCCGGTGGATAAGTTGAAGGTGCTCACCCGTCCGGTCGTACGGATTTCATCAGGCAATGGAGGTTGGCGGTGGGCTTCAGTGCGAGCCTGCATGTTGGCGCATAGACGAGCCTGCCACTCCTCCCTTCGGATGCGACGTACTTCTTCGTCGGAGCGGTGCGGCGTGTGGATAAAGTCACTACGGCGTGCTGGTTGTTGAACGGCTGGAGTCTGGTGGGCAGTCTGGAGTGGGACCCGGTTGAACGGAACTGGAGAAGATGTTGCTGCGGCGGCACCCGATCAGCGTACCCGAGCAGATCGCCCGGCAGAAGGATCCTTGGTGTCTCCCCAGGCGAACCCGGTGTAGAGGTCCTCAGCTTGGCTGTAGGTCTCGTCGTCATCATCCTCGATCTCTCCCTCGATGACCACGTCGGGCTTCTCGGCTAACGGAGACATTGTAATGGGGTCCTCTGGGTCGATGGGTGGCTGTGCTGCAAAGTTCTCGAGGTCGTCTTGCAGGGCTTCCAGGCTGCCTGCCTCTTCTTCTGTAGCAGCGAGAAACGGTGTTTCAATCCCGGCCGCAAGGGGAACCAGGTAAGTGTTCGGTTCTTCCTTGGAGCGAGTTACAAGCTCCGGCTCAATCACGATTTCAGTTCCAGGCTTTGGAGCGGGATGAGCGGTGGTCTCTACCGGGATGACACAGTCTATCGGCTCTGGAGACGAGGCTGGACAAGTGGTCGGCGTTGGCGAGGCAGTGCTGAAACTCGAGATATCGTCCGGCCCTGGAATGGTTGCACCCGAGCGGCTCTGCTGCATCGCACGATGTAGTCTGCTGCCCAAGCTCACGCTCCAACTGCGGATTGTCCATTCAACGGTTTCTTGGAGCCGTACCCGGAGGTCTTGCAGAGCTTCTTGCCAAAAGTCGGGGTTGCCGTCGATATTGAGGACAGGACCCGGACCCGGATGGCCTATTGCTGCTCTGGCCTCGGCTTCCACTTCTTGCATCAGGTCTCTCAGTCTTAAGCTGGCCATGTCTAATGGAGGAGCCACACCCGTCTCTACCCGGTAGCTGTACTAGTGAAGAGCTGGTGAAGAACGGTCTGTCTGACACTCCCATTTCCTTTGGGCTTTTGTAGTCCAATCGTGGGAAAAGTCTTTGGGGTCCGCCCCCATGGTTGATTCGAGCAATCAGGGCGGACAAAGAGTTTGGCGCCTTTGCCTTTAGCCCTCCCACGATGAGGGGCGGTGGCTCACCCCTGGGCTTGCACGTGGCGGATCCTCATGGCGGGAACGCCATCTTGGGCGCCATCTTGGCCCAACGGTGAAAAGGCGGGAAAGTTCTTTTAGGGACGAACAAAGTCCAAATTGTAGACATTAAAGTCATTTTAAAGCACATTATACCCGTTAGGGAACGGGCCTGCTCGTATCCTGTTCGTGACGCCATTTCTGACCCACCGTGGCCGGGGACTCCGGTTTAGACAGGAAGTAGCTCCTTCCTCCTTGTCACGGGTGGACCGCGCCTGCCGGTAGTGGGGCCCGGTTGAGTGCAGATCAAAAGTTGAAGACGTCTTGTGGGAACAGATTAAGGGGTTAATTGTTTCGTGACGCCACCTATGAGTAGTTCGGTAAGTCTTACCGACGCTGTGGGGAATCCGGGGGATGGATAGCAGCAAGATCGAACGCTCCCCACAGGCTGAGCGGTGATCCCCGGAGGCTGGAGCTGCTTAAGATGTTGTGCGGCAGCTGCGGTTACCTTGTGTGCAGACGGACGTAGTCATAAGGAAGCACGGAACTGTAAGTCTCTGTAACGGGTCTTTACTGTAACCAGCAAGCAGTACATGGCATACAGTGTGTAGATAGCAGACCAGGGTGGACTCAGCAGTGATAGGTGTCCCTCAGAGATCCGCGGTGTTCCTCCATACTAACTAAGTAATGCCGTTGTCGCCCAGGAATACCAGGTCGGGTACAGGGAGGCTGCTTGAATGCCCTATCCAAAGTATAGTGATGGATGTTTTTGGGGAGCTTTGGGTCCCTTGGTGGGTACACCGCTGGTTAGATGACTGGATTTGGCGATGGTGGGGTGCTCCTGTAGAGCTGCTCCTCCACTCTTCTGGTTCGCATAGCAGAGCTGAACTGCTGCTAGCTTCGGTACCAGCAAACCGGCTGTATAAGGGCACGGGAGTCTTTGGGGAAACCCGTTTCTTTGATGCCCGTAATTGGTAGGGAGATGGCCGGTAGAAGGTGGCCAGGGTGCTGCACCGGCTGTGCAACCCCCTCTCCTAGGTTGCAGAGCTGGGAGTCTGCAGAGGTCTTCTAAGTTGCTGTTACTTCTCCAGACCCGAGACTAGAACTCTCTAAGCCTGGACTAAACTTCACTACACGCTACTCTTGCACTCCGCCCACCAGGACCTTGATTGGCCCTCTATGCTAAGTGAGGCATGCAGAGTATGGATCTCTGAGTTAACCACATAACTGCTGGGTCAGAGAATATTGCTGCTGCATTTATGGCTGCAATACCCTCCTGTGACGCACTCGTTGCGGGGCGCCACACTAGCAGAGTTATAGCTAAGTAAACCGGGTTTGGAATTCAGAACTGTGTGTGAGACTGTTCATTTCCCACCTGAGGAGTGGTAGACTGATAAGCTGTGCAGGCCGCAGGGTCCTGTCTGAGAGTCGCTCTGATCGCTCCCTGCAGCCAGATCATTCCTGTTGGCCCTCCATCATCAATTCCTCTACACCGGACGCCCTGAAGACCTGCTCCACCCGTGGGGAGCTAAACCACCACAGCTGCCATTCCATCATCCCCAGAGGTCCCGGACTGCAGCGTCAGCCATCAATAGCCGAACAACACGTCACGACAACCACTCCTAAACTCCCTACAAACCCCCTTGTGCATGAACACTTCTTTTCCCTTATATTGACCGCTCCGGGGTTACAACCAGGTCACACCACCGTGACATTTGCCAGCCTCGACGGCGCCTCGTCAGGCCCGGCTCCAAGTACCCCGTGGGCGCGTCACAAAAACTCTGGCCTGGTCAGGCTCCACTCAATCTACCAAGGTTAGAGTGGCTGGGACCTGCGGTGCTTCACAGTCTGACAAAGTGGGTGTGTGTGCTGTGCAGCTGAAGTCATTAACTCTTAAGGTTAAGCCTATTGGAAAGCACCACACCCTATTTCATGCTTCTACTGCAACCTGACAGAAATAGCCTTTGGTTCCCCTAGCTAGTGTCCTGTCTTGTATCATGTTTTCCTATGTCACCCCGGCCTGTTTTTTGAATGCTTCTCTTTTTGTGCCTTGCTTTCATCTTGGTTGACCCTGCTTGGCTTCTGTTCCTGTCTCTGGACTTCACCCATCCATAGGTAGCAATATCCTGGATCCTGTTGTAAATCCAGATGCCTGTATAGGGGTTAAAGTGTGTTGGGGTTTCGCCTAATGGAGCGGCTTGGTCCTAGGCTGTCTGAGATAGCCATTTTTGCTTGTAGCCTCGGACACACATCACAGCAGAACAAATTTTTTGAATTTATGTCCTTTTCTGTAAATTATTTTTGAATGTAGTGTAGGAACCCTTGATATTGGGTTATGAGCTTGTGTATTTTGGCCAAAATCTGGACCAATACCTCACATCATTATTTATATTTTATATAACTTTTCATTGTACATTTATCCATTTGTATGTAGGATGCAGCCAGGCCCATTAGGGTGTCTGTCCTGTGGGGTGCACTTATTATATAGTGCCTGATCTAATAGTATGGGTGTGATCAATAGATTTTATATACACACTGTGCACTACACGTACCTCTGTGACTGACGCCTTGTGCAAACCTTATCTGTGTGCATGTCTAATACCAGCAACCCCCTCTCCATGATATGGTAGGCTGAGAGTGGTTGTCTCATCGGTATTCTGCACCTCTGCTGCTGTGGTGCCCCTGTGGTCTGGTCGCCACAGTTGTAGTTAGTTATCGGTCCTAATACCACGTCTGAGGAGAATTCAGGTATCCTATGTTGGACATCATAAGCATACACATACACTTCTCAAACTCAGATTAGTGGGCTGGGCACAAAGAGGCCAGTTTTAGGCTGTGACAGACCCTGGTTGGAGGGAGGGTTTAGTTGTAGTGAGGAGTAGGGAGGGGAGGCAATAGAGATCCCAAGCTGTCAGGACTTTACGACTGGCAGTAAATTGGAGGCTGCTGGGTTGCAAGCACAGTAACCACACTGTGGGACTATCCAGGAGCACAGCGACTGTCAAAGGGCTACAGAACCGGTGTGAGTCCGGGTTCGTAATGAGTCCAGGTCGCCTGCCTGGCTGGTAGTTAGCCATGAGGGAGCAAGAGGCACATAGGAAGCTGGAAGTACCTAGAATCTCATCCCAGGGAGAAGTCAGCTGGTAGGCTGTACACCCATCCATCATAGCGGTCCCTAATTCTTCTCAGACTGGCCAGACCACCGGCCCAGTGAACCAGTACTCTGGATCTGCTAATGAACTGCAATACAAAGTAAAAAAGGTAAAGAACAGAGATTGTCTCCTTGCTTCCTTCCTGCGACCACTCTGCACCTCTACTCACTGCTGCCTCCAACATCATTCACTCCCAACATTATCTACTACAACCGCCAGGGGCCTGCTCCTACTGAGGGAGTAATACACCTTTCTGCATCACCATTTATTCCCTGGGAGGTTACTACCTGCAGTATCTGGCCATCCCTGGCCAGATACCTCAGCTGGAATCACAAACTTTCCACAAACTCTTTATCCCCTGTAAATATTTCCCCTTGTCCATGTCCGACACACTGCCTGCCCGGCTCCCGAATACCTCAGCCCTTCTGACTGTGACACTACCCCAGCCTTGTCATGGGGGTCTGCTGCATCCTGCAAGTGCATTGGTAATCTAACCTGATGTTGACTAATTGCTGTTTCTGGTGTGTTTTCTTGAATTTATGTTCTTTGTGAATCAGCATTGTAAGATTTCCCCACAAATTTAAACAATCACATACAAAACAACAATGGTTGAAACATTTTTTGGAAATAATAAGTCATTTTCCCATAATGCAGCCCTTCTTTAATGTTCGTTAATGTTGTAGTTAGAACCAATATACACTGCGTGCAGAATTATTAGGTAAGTTGTATTGTAGAGGATTATTTTTCATTATTGATCAACAGCTATGTTCTCAATCGGCCCAAAAGACATAAATATCAAAGCTTAATATTTTTGGAAGTTGGAGTGGGTTTTTTAGATTTGGCTCTTAGGAGGATATCTGTTTGTGCAGGTCACTATTACTGTGCAGAATTATTAGGCAACTTAATAAAAACCAAATATATTCCCATCTCACTTGTTTATTTTCACCAGATAAACCAATATAACTGCACAAAATGTAGAAATAAACATTTCTTACATGCAAAAACAAAACCCCAAAATAATTAGTGCCCAATATAGCCCCCTTTCTTTATGATGACACTCAGCAGCCTCCATCCATAGATTCTGTCAGTTGCTTGATCTGTTTACGATCCACATTGCGTGCAGCAGCCACCACAGCCTCCCAGACACTGTTCCCAGAGGTGTACTGTTTTCCCTCCCTGTAGATCTCACATTTTAGGAGGGACCACAGGTTCTCTATGGGGTTCAGATCAGGTGAACAAGGGGGCCATGTCATTATTTTTTCTTCTTTTAGACCTTTACTGGCCGCCACGCTGTGGAGTAGTTTGATACATGTGATGGAGCATTGTCCTGCATGAAAATCATGTTTTTCTTGAACGATACCGACTTCTTCCTGTACCACTGCTTGAAGAAGTTGTCTTCCAGAAACTGGCTGTAGGTCCATGAGTTGAGCGTCACTCCATCCTCAACCGAAAAGGTCCCACAAGTTAATCTTTGATGATGCCAGCCCATACCAGTACCCCACCTCCACCTTGCTGGCGTCTGAGTCGGAATGGAGCTCTCTGCCCTTTACTGATCCAGCCTCTGCCCCATCCATCTGGCCCATCAAGAGTCACTCTCATTTCATCTGTCTATAAAACCTTTGAACAATCAGTCTTAAGATATTTCCTGGCCCAGTCTTCACATTTTATCTTATGTTTCTTGCTCAGAGGTGGTGGTTTTTCAGCCTTTCTTACCTTGGCCATGTCCCTGAGTATAGCACACCTTGTGCTTTTTGATACTCCAGTAATGTTGCAGCTCTGAAATATGGCAAAACTGGTGGCAAATGGCATTTTGGCAGCTTCACACTTGATTTTCCTCAATTCATGGGCAGTTATTTTGTGCCTTTTTTGCCCATCACACTTCTTGCGACCCTGTTGGCTATTTGCCATGAAACGCTTGCTTGTTCGGTGATCACGCTTCAAAAGTTTGGCAATTTCCAGACTGCTGCATACCTCTGCAAGACATCTCACAATTTTGGACTTTTCAGAGCCGTCAAATCTCTCTTCTGACCCATTTTGCCAAAGGAAAGGAAATTGCCTAATAATTAAGCACACCTTATATAGGGTGCTGATGTCATTACACCACACCCCTCCTCATTACAGAGATGCACATCACCTGATTTATTTAATTGCTAGTTGGCTCTAAAGCCTATACAGCTTGGATTAGGACAACATGTATCAAAAGTATCATGTGATCAAAATACTCATTTGTCTAATAATTCTGCATGCAGTGTACTTTTCCTGTGAAATCCCAATGTTGGAGCATTTTCTCAGCACTGTGTATTGTGCTGTTCCTCTGTTATTCTTCCTGAAAATTTACAAATAAAATGATGACCGTTCCTCCTCGTCATCAGTGATTGGACAGTATCAGAGGGCAAGGACACATCCCCAATTGGTAACGCCCAGCCCATGAGGAGTAACAGAGGACAATCATAATGCAGACACATTCAGAATTATATACACTCCCTGACAGAAGTTATGTCGCTTATCCATGTTATGTAACTAAAAGCTTATAACCTGACGTTAAATTCATCCATTGGTTGTATAAATTGCTCTTTTGAAAGCTGAAAGCCTCCCAAATGTGGTTTAGGTTAAGAAAATAAATTGGCGTCAATGTGAAATATTGATCATTTAATGAACACAGAATGGTCAGATTTTGGCAAGACAAAAGTTTTGTCGCCCTCAGAAAGTAATGTGATTTTCAAACAAAAAATTAACTTTCATGCGGTTCAACAATGATTCATACAATTTATTAATGAAGTCATCAGGAATAGCAAAGAATGCAGTCTTACATGCCTCCCAGAGTTCATCTAGATTCTTTGGTTTTGTCTTCCAAGCTTCCTCTTTCATCCTACCCCAAACATGCTCAATGATGTTCATGTCTGGTGACTGGGCTGGCCAGTCCTTGAGCACCTTGATCTTTTTTGCCTGGAGGAACTTTGTTGTAGAGGTGGATATATGAGATGGAGCACCATCCTGCTGCAGAATTTGACCCCTTTTATGATTTGGAATATAAGAGGTAGTTAATACTATTTTAGGCTAATGATATTGCCTTCCAGCTTGCAAATGTTTTGCACACCCCCATACTGAATGTAACCCAGGACCATGATCTTTCCACCACCAAATTTAACTGTTTTCTGGGTGTATTTTGGATCCATATGGGCTCCAGTAGGTCTCCTACAGTATTTGCGGTGGCTGTGGTGTAATTCTACTGAAGATTCATCAGAGAAATCCACCTTCTGCCACTCTTCCAGCGTCCATCTGTTTAGCAGGCTGTGGGACTTGGCAAATGCCACATGGTTTTTTATTTGCCTTTTGTTTAGTGCTGGCTTCTGGGTACTGATTCGACCATGGAGGTCATTTCGACACAGAATCCTACAAACTGTTCTAATTGACACAGGAACTTGAGGTGAACAGGCCTGTTGAAGCTCTGCTGCAGTGGAAGAGGGGCTTGCTTTGGATTTTCTAACCAACAAACGTTCTCCTGATTAGTTGTCTTGCGGGGTCTGTTAGACCTGGGCTTGTCAAACACATCTCGAGTATCTTCAAATCTTTTTTTAATTCTTTGTACTTGATGCTTAGACACATTAAAGGTGCCAGCCACCTCTGCAGGGGATCTGGTCTTCAGCCTCTTGATAATCAAGGCTTTGGTCGCAGGGTGGATTTTTGGCATGTTGTCAGAGCTCAAGTTGCAGTTCAAGTGAAGGTCTGGGGTACTGGATTTTTTTTTAGACACACCCACTAATTAAGTGATCATTTACTGAGCACAGGTGAGGATGTAAACTAGGATTTGGTGCATTATATGACCAGGCGACAAAATCTGACCATTCAGTGGTCATTAAATGATCAATATTTCACATTGATGCCAATTTATTTTCTTAACCTAAACCACATTTTGGAGGGTTTCAGCTTTCAAAAGAGTAATTTATACAACCAATGGATGAATTTAACGTCAAGTTATAAGGTTTTATTTACATAACATGGATAAGCGACATAACTTCTGTCAGGGAGTGTACTGTAAGTGAATAATAAGGATGATATTGAACTGACAGACCCTCTTGAAAGGGAATATGACAGCTGGTTTTTGCTACATCATCTGAGTGCAGCATAATGTAGGCAAAGAGACCCTGTTCTGACACAATCAAAGTTGAGAGAGCTACCCCCACCCACACTAGGCTCTGTTTGTACAAAGTCTATAGATAGTGAACTGCTAATTACAGCAGGGATTCTGCTGGACTTGGGCTCACATGCTGCTGTGTCTGAGCAGTGAGAAGCTACTGGTGCTAAAACAAACACTGCAGATAACAACACACTTCGTGATAAGAGACGCAGTGCTGAATTCTTTGTATACACCCCTGCAGCTTGCTGTCTTCAGATTACATAGCAAAAACTTTCTGACAGATTCCCTTTAAGCAAGGATGAAAGATGCCCCAGAAAACAATTCATAAACCGTGGAAGGTGATACTGAAGAAGAGGAATCTCACACAGAAGGGGGAAGGCAGGCAGCCCCCAACCTCTGGAAAGGGAATGTGCCAAACTGTTTATATGGTCATGTTACAGGCTGAAATTAATATGCCAATGAGCCTTAAGTGCTCTGGGAGTCATAAGGCAGTTCCCAAGACCCTGTCTCCATGCCTTTATTCTCTGCCCCCCCCCCCCACCTTTCAATGCTTGACTGCCAGCTCACTGGGTGTATTACAAAGTGCATGGAGGTAGAGGTTTGGGAAGTGCTCTGACACTCCCAGAGCACTTAAAACTTATTTGCATATACATTAAAGGCTTTGTGTTGGAGGTGTTCTCTTCCATGTAAACCTGCCTTCGATGATGACATGACTGCTGAGAAGTGATATCTACGCAACAGAAGTATCATTATTAGGCTGGGGTCACACATAAGCCCCTGGTCCGTTTTTGGCTTCATTTTTGTTATTTTTTTTTTCTAAGTCCAAAAACTGACAGGAAAACGGATTGGATGTAATAAACACCCTGTCCGTTTTTTTCTGGACCTCAAAACATTGCTCTGTCCGTTTTTGAGCCAAAAACGCTGCTAGCAACGTTTTTGGCATCAGTTAAAAAACGCATGCGTTTTTTTAACATGGGGCCCTATGGGAAACGCATGCGTTAACGCATATGCGTTTTTAATGAAAAAATGGACTAAGTCCAAAAACGTTCAGGGTGCAGGAGGCTCAAAAAGCACCCTATTAAAAACGGATTGGTGATGAAAATCACTTCCAAAAACGGACTTCTATGTGTGACCCCAGCCTTAGAAAGCTCAGAAATCAGGACAATCAGTATGCTTTAATATCAATAGTAACTTGAAAAATAAAAGCACAATATAATTATTTCTGGACTTTCCTAATTTACAAGTTAGAGATTAGGTGGAAACTTGCTGATTGATGCTTGTCCAACATTTGTGACCCCCACCTGATCCAGCAAACTGGACTCAACAATACCCTGGTTGGATTGTTGGCTCCATACATTGTCTATGGGACTGTGGAAGAGATGGGTAATCAATATCCAGCTAGAGGGAAACCCCCTTCAATATAGAAACTTTCTAATTGGAAGCTGTCACCTCGGAAAACGTTATTTACCTGCAGATAAGGGGTTAATATGTAGGCTATTAACTTTACAATGCTATTTGGCCTCCTTACTGAAAGTGCGGCTACTGGGAGAAAATGAACTTTAGTCCTCCCGGGAGCCGCCGGCTTTCACTCATGGAGGCGTACCCGGTGAGCTTTCCGTCATTGCTCACAACACCGCTCACTAAGCTCACCCCAGCACTTTGATTGACAGCTCGCTCTGTACAGATGCAATGCAGAGCTAGCTGTCAATCACAGTATGGTGACGGTAGCCTTTCTGTGCCCGCCCCATGACTGAAAGCAGTCGGCTCCCAGGTGGTGATAAGTTCTTTTTCTCTCAGTAGCTGCCCTTTTAATAAGGAAGCTGGGCAGCTTTGTAACGCTGTTAGCATGCATATTAACCCTATATCTGCAAGTAGTTAACTTTATCAAAAGAAACAATTCCCCTTTAAACAATAGGCTTTTTATGGTGATTCATTCCCTTTAAGAAGCGTTGAGACAGGATGGTATAAACACCAGTCACATTGTTGGCACAAGTCTTTATACAGTAGGAGGATGAGTCTGATATTAGCACTCCGTGACGGGTTTATGTTGGGTTGATCGGCACATTTCCGCTCTACCCGTCTCATACGCCAGCTGTAACTTCTGAAGTCCTCTGGCCATAAAAGCCGCTTGCTCGTCGCCTCCAAACTCTACAATCCATTGTCTTAGTTCTGGATCCGGATGATACGTGCCGGTGTACCCACTGCCAGCGTTACCAGTGTGAGAAGATGGGAAACCAGTCCGAGGTAGTGTGGGCAGGCAAGGTAAGGAGGTCACCTTCGTTTCTAAATAGAAAAGGAATGGTAATTCAGAAAACACAGGATGTATCGATAGAGGTGCAGAAGAAGTGATACATGAGAAGACGCCAGTAATATAAGTGACACCTGGTTGACGAGACACAGTTACTGATTCTACATTAGAGCTTTAAAGGGAATCTGTTAGTATGCTGTAAGGTTAAAAAAACAAATAGCAGCTGTGTTCCTCTTATCAATGTGTGTGCTATTGTTTACTTAAACTAAAGGTTCTATTATCATGTGATTACCATTACAGCGCTATAATGTCTGACACACCCCCTGCTGTGATTGACACCTCAATGTCAATGCACAATCTCTATAGAGAGCCTGGTGTGGGTGGGGGCAGATCTCCCAGCTCTGCTGTGTTTGATTGTGTCAGAACGGCTGCATCCAGTAATCTATGTGATACATCGTTGGATTCAGGGTTTCTTTACCTATATTATGTTGCTGTCAGATGAGGTAGCAAAAACTTGCTGACAGATTCCCTTTAAACTTCATCTTTAGAGAATGTGTGTTATTTTACCTGACAATCTGGAGTTACAAGATGAAGTGAGGGCTCGCTCACTGCCAGATCTCTTACCATTACATGTAAGCAGATTTTGGGAATGTGGAAGCTAAAAGGGAACATAAAAACAATCATTTAGGTGATTTCCACAATGAAAGGTGATTAAATAATTAACATTTTAATAGATTTTGATTATTTTTTTAAAAACAATTTTATAACTTAATGTAAGAATTTTCTAAAATATTCTTGTTTTCTTGCTTGGCCCGGAGCCCGTGCGTCGGCTGCAAGAACTGGGGGTTACTCGGTAGCTTGGCTGGCTGATTCTTTTGGGGGTCACGGTGGCTGTGGCCCAGCTCTGTGGCCTGGCCACGCAATGATGGGGGTTATATTTACAGGGGATTCTCGTGACGCCACCTGTGGAACCTTTTCATAGGTGACCAGCCCTGCTGTCATGGACCTCTGGGGTGGATAGAATGGCAACTGGCAAGGTATTGCTCCCCACAGGTGGCGCAGGACCCCATTGTTAGATAAGAAAGTCTTTGGGGTGCAGGACGCAGGGTGTGGGAAATAACAGGAAGTGACAAGGGTTGCAGTTTCTGTACCTTTTACTTGCTGAACCGAGGAGCAGTCCAGGGCACTGGTCACCAGGGTTTAGAGGAGTCCTGTCAGCCTGGAAGCACTTGGAGATCCACCTCACCAGGTGAGATTGGAGACCTTCCTGCTGCACTCCCTCTCTGGGTCCCTGCTGCTTGTATGCTATGCTGTGCCCCCCTTCCTGCTTGTTTGTTCTGACTCGGTATGGCAGACAGCACGAGCCTATTGCGGGTACCGCTGGGCTAGTGACTGCTCCAGGCTCTAGTATACTTGTTCTGCCCATTCATGAGCAGCTAAGAAATATTCATAAAGTTATTCTACATTTATACTAGTTACGACCGGTAGAGGTGATTAGTTGCCTGTTTACATTGTTTAGATGTTAACAACCATGAGCTCTTAGTCTATCCCCTTTAAGAATAGTGTGTGCCAAGGGACCGCCCCCCTTCTTCCTCTGGGAGAAAGAGATCCTTGTCGTCAGTTTCCCAGTTCTTCAGTGAGAAGATAAGATGTATGTTTCTGGCTCTCCATTCCTTACAACTTTCCTCTCGTCAGATGATTCCAGTAAGAGCAATGCAGTTACATGTTTTTGTGTAGAATCTGTGTGAACAAGTTATAATCCAGCTGTTAGTACAGAGAGAACTATGTGATATGAGATGTGTTATACCCTGTAATTCTTCATGCTAGCATGTTTGCATTGTATGTAGATAAAGGTATTTCTGTGTAGAATACTGTAAAGTGAAGTGTATTGTGCTCTGAGATACACTATTTGAGTTAATGCCTTTTGCACTGTATGCAGATATAGATGCATTCTGTATAGAATAGAGCCTGCTGCAGTGACCTTTACCCTAGTTACTCATGTTGACTGTAACCTGTGTTATCACTGTGTTAGTGCTAGTTTCTTTAATGCACCCAGTACTGACTGTGATTATTCTGTACTTGTATTCTAGTTTTTATCACATACATTATTGTTCACGCAATCAAGTTCATCACCTCAATATAGACTCCTACAGTCTGTTCCTTGGGGAAGTAAACAAGGGTTAAGCTGTATGCTAGATATCCACAACTCCACATGTGGAAGAAGGCAGAACAATACTGTTGTGCCGCCGGGTCTTCGGTGCGGCCAGGAGTGTTGCAGTCTCCTGCTCTCCAGATTCGGTTGTCGGGACGTACAGTACCTGCACAACCCAGGACTCTGGTGTCCTCTCTAGCGCCTCTCTGGGGTGAGCTCAGTCACAGCTCCGCTCCCCAGAGCTCTCTCCTACACATCCTCTCCTTTCCCTCTCCTCAGACATTCTCCATAACCCCTCCTCCATGACGGAAACAGGGCAGCTCCCCTGAACTCGGGTTTAGAGCTCCCCCTTCAGGCCCAGAGTCAGGACCGGTGTGTGAATGCTGGTGGTTACCTAGCATGGGGACCTTCTCCTGCTTCCATGCATCACATCACCCCCGGTGAAAGAGGCAATGTCACTGTGGCAACCGGACCACTGGGGTGCATAATAAGTAAATATAAAAGAAATATCAGCATTTGGATAGAGACCAAGCAGGCTGTTGCTTAGCTGGGTAAGAAACCGACCCCGGAGCAAGGGACCACCAGATTGAGTCCTGAAACACTGAAACAGAGTCAACAGGGTGTGAGCGTGCATATAAGGAGTGAGTGTGCATATGTGGAGTGAGCATGTATATGTGGAATGTGTGTATGTGGAGTGAGCATGCATATGAGGAGTGTGTATATGAGAAGTGACCTGCTGTGTCACACAGGTCCTTGTGGGCTGCTGGGAGCAGGCAGCGGTAACACCGGGCGGGGTGACACCAGGTGGACTGCTGGGAGAAGGCGAAGGTGACACCGTGCAGGGGTGAGACCAGGTGGATTGCTAGGGGGAGCGTGCACCGGCTGTGGTTGGCGTGTGTTGCGGGTTCCTGTTGTCAACAGCACTGCTAGAGGCTGACATATTTCTACACCAATCACTTGGGTGTGGAAATATGGCTGCGCACTAGAAGTCGGATGCACGTGATGCAGGGACATCAGGACGGAAATTAATGATGGACGGGACAGTGTGATTATGTAAGTAAATTATCTCAGCACAGGAACGCTTTTCTGAATCACATCCAATTGTGGAACTCATCATTATTCCAAGATCTATTGACATGGGAAAACCCCTTTAAGCTGCTAACTGGTTACAATTTACCTACAGCAGACCAGTAACCTTGCCCTACGTCCCTGCTTTGTGTCTTACTTTGGGACGCTCTTTGTTGCTTTTTGCACAGTAGTAGGGAAGACGGTGTGTTCGGAGCAATGGCTGCATCTTGAGAACTTCCAGTGTGGAGCTTCTAAGACTTGAGGACACGCAGGCCCGGCACGCAGCACATGTCTGAGGTCGGAGGCGCTGTTCTAAGTGCCGGGATTTAGACAAATGGTTCAGGGTACTGGAGTCACTAGAAGACAGGGTAGAACATGATCATCACTATTAGGCTACCAATATAGGACCACAGCAGGATGGCACCAGCTCAATGGAATTATTGTACACAGTAACACTTTCCTACCAACTAGTCCGACAGAAATGGCGTGTTTCATGGACAACTATCTCAGGACAAAGTAAGGAGATCGGTAACTCTCTATTAATTGGCCTTTCCCCTCACTAGACTTTCCCCTCTCCAGTCCATCCTTAATGCAGCAGCCAGGGTCACCTTTCTAGTGAACTCTTACTTGCATGCTTCCTCTCTGTGCCAGTAATTGCACTGGCTGCCCATACACTATTCGAACCAATTTAAATAGCTTGTTCTCCACAGTGCAGCACCTCCCTACATGTCCTCCCTCATCTCTATCACACTACCCATTCTCTACACTCTGCAAGTGACATTCGACTAGCAACCACACTAATCCGAAGCTCCCACTCCCATCTCCAAGACTTCTCCCAAGCTGCACCAATCCTCTGAAATGCTCTACCCCCAAAAATTAGGACGATCCACAACAAACACAATTTTACATGCTCCCTAAAAGTACATCTTTTTAGGGCAGCTTATCATGTTGCCTAATCGAACTGGAAGACAAAAGTTATTAATGATAAATTGAAGAGATAAGTTAAGACTGGCGAGGTTGGGGATGAGGTGGGACGAGAGCAGGTCAAGTGCACATGTGGTGAGGTGTGATCATGACAGAAGAGAGGAGAGCTGATCTTCTGTCATGGTGGAGAAGCTGGTTTTGGAAGAAGAGGGCTTTATTTATGAGGAGGGGCTGTGGGGACTGTGGGTCAAAGCTTTCTCTGAGTTATCAACCTTCTGCTTGAAGAAAGAGGCAAAGTCTTCCGCAGAGATGAGAGGAGATGGAAGAGGTGCTGAGGGTATGGAGGAGAGAATTGAAAATGCTGAATAGCTGTTAGGGTTGGTAGACGGGGAGGATGTGAGGGCTGAGAAGTAGGTTTGTTTTGCAGCAGTGAGTGAGGACTTAAAGTTGATGACAGACAGCTTGTATGTAATGAAGTGCTAGATGGAATGAGATCTCTTCCATCCCTGTTCAGCGACCCTGGAGGTCTGTTCTTTAGTCAGGTTGGTGTGCCAGGGATACCTGTTCATTGTGTGAGTTTTGCTATATGTGAGGGGGTGGCCAAATTATTGTGGTGTTATATAAAATGGCACCAGCATCTGTGTTATGTAAGGAAGCTATGTCTGGGAGACAGAGAGGGGACTCAGAAAGTGAATGTAAATCAAGGTGTTTGAGATTTCTGTGAGGTTGAGTGAGTTTGTGGAGTGGGGGTTGCTTACCAGGAGATTAGAAGGAAGTGAATGCATGTAGGTTGTGGGTAAGGCTAGGTCTCACATAACGATATCGGTAACGATATCGTCCTATTTGTGACGTAGGAACGATATCCTTACCGATATCGTTGCGTGTGACTGATAGCAGCGATCAGGCCCCTGCTGTGAGGTCGCTGATCGTTGCACAGGGCTCCTGACCATTTTTTGGTCGTTGGCCCCCCCGCTGGTCACCACACATCGGTGTGTGTGACCGGCGGGGGCAGCGATCAGCGACCTGTCAGGATCCCCCGCCATGTCACAGCGCTGCACAGCAGCGCTGTAACATGACATCCAGGGTGACAAGCGGGCTTAGAGACCCGCTTGTTTACCATGGTTACCGGCACCCGCCCGCTTCCGAGTTGCGGGGAGCGAGCGGGTGCATCCTCTCCTATCCTGTCCCTCACTATTCTCATCTCTCCCTGCTATTTCCCTGTTCCCTACTCTATCCCCTATCCTAAACCCTAATCCTATCCCTCTCCTTGTTCTAAATAAAGAAATCCCCCCCCCCCGAGGCTCACCGGCATCAGAGGCTCCCATACCGGCATCTCTGTAATGGAGATCTCAGGGGTAAAGGACCTGTGATGAGGTCACAGTCATGTGACCCGCCTATACTGTATACTGTATAGTATAGGCGGGTCACATGACTGTGACCTCATCATAGGTCCTTTACCCCTGAGATCTCCATTACAGAGATGCCGGTATGGGAGCCTCTGATGCCGGTGAGCCTCGGGGGGGGATTTCTTTATTTAGAACAAGGAGAGGGATAGGATTAGGGTTTAGGATAGGGGATAGAGTAGGGAACAGGGAAATAGCAGGGAGAGATGAGAATAGTGAGGGACAGGATAGGAGAGGTCGGCACCCGCTCGCTCCCCGCAACTCGGAAGCGGGCGGGTGCCGGTAACCATGGTAAACAAGCGGGTCTCTAAGTGCAGGAGAGACCCGCTGTTACCATGGTTACCAGCGTCCGTCCGCTCCCAGGATGCAGGGAACGAGCGGACGCTGGGTACCAACGATCTGGCTGCCCAGAGGTCGCTGGTGAAGTCTGTCAGTGTGACAGCTCACCAGTGACCTGATAACGATGTGTCAACGATGCATCAACGATGCTGATCGTTGTCGGCATCGCTGACACATCGTTATGTGAGACCGGGGCTTTAGACAGGGGAAGAGGTGAGTTTGAGAGGTTAGATAGGGAACAAAGGCTGGTGAAGATAAGGTCCAGCATGTGGCCATCTTTATGAGTGGCTGCTGAGGACCATTGAGCAGAGGACCATTGAGCAGAGGACCATTGAGCGGAGGACCATTGCGCGGAGGACCATTGCACGGAGGACCATTGCACGGAGGACCATTGAGCAGAGGACCACTGAGCGGAGGACCATTGAGCGGAGGACCATTGAGCGGAGGACCATTGCGCGGAGGACCATTGCACGGAGGACCATTGTGCGGAGGACCATTGAGCGGAGGACCATTCAGCGAGGCCAAAGGAGGAAGCAAATGTTAATGGTTTAGAGAGAGCTGAGTGGGAAGTGTCAATGGGACTTTGAAGTCACCCATGATGATAGTGGGGACGTCAGCGCAAAGGAAATGAAGTAGCCAGGTGGTGATGTGGTCAAGAAAGGTGGTGGTTGGTTCTGGGGGTGATAAATGACAGCCAGCTGTAAGTTGGAGGGCGAGTAGATGATGACAGAGTGCAGCTCAAACGAGGGAAGAGTAATGGTAGGTGGCAGTGAAATTGAGGTAAGGGAGCAGTTATCAGACAGGAGCAAGCCAACTCCTCCCCAGTGCTTATTGCTAGGGCAAGGAGTGTGAGAAAGATGGAATCCACTGTTAGAAAATGCAGCTGTAGAGGTGAGCCAGGTTTCAGTGATGCCAAGGAAGGAGACATTATAGTGATGAAGAGGCCATGGATGTTTGAAAGTTTGTTGCAGACAGAAATATGTGATGGATCATGGGTGGGGGTTAGAAATGACTGTGGGGATGTGATGAGGAGGGCCAGGATTTGGGGATATGTCACTAGCAATGAGGAGAAGCAGAGTGAATGTTATAAGGTGGGAGCAGGAGAGGGTACGTGAGTGTCTGGAGATAAAGGATTGTACATGGAGGAAATGTTCTGAGATCGGTGGGGAAGATGGAGGGAGAGATGACCAGTTCATTACTAGGTGTGGAGGGATTAGAGAAGTTAGTAAGACATTAAGTTGCATTGGCGGTGAAAGTGAAAAGAAACAGAAACATTGTTTACATTGTATAAGTATCCAATTACCTTCAGGTCCCTTCTGATCCAATTCTGGTCTAACTCATTATAGCACACCTTAAATGCTGCACTAGTTGTAGGAAAAACATATGCAGGGTAAACAAAGGGTCATAAAAGACAGTGGTTAGGGATATGGTGGTTAGAAAAACAGAAATAATCTACCAAGAACAGAGGAAATCAGAGGATGGAAAAAATGAGCAGGAATGAATTTGTACATGCATTGGGAGATATAGGACATGCAGTGAAGATTAAATGCAAGGAAAAGCTGGGTGATATAGAATTTATACCAATATGGGAGATGTAGGAGACACAGAAAGGGTTAAATGCAAGGAAAAGCTGGGTAAGATTGTTTTCATACCTGTGGGAAGATGGAGATGATGATCAGAAAACAGTGATGAGAGATGACCAGGTACATCATATTAATTCTGGTCTAATTCATTATAGCACACTTTAAATGCTGCACTTCAAATGAGTGCACTAACCAGACCTTTTATATAGTATAGAAGTGTATTGATCAGTGGTCACCTATGTACACCACCGTTCTATTCACACCGGGGATTTTCCTTAAAATCAGTGGCGGTCCTTTTGATGATACAGTTGTTATCTGTCCTGTGAATTATTTGACTTCTGTAGGTCTTTACCCTTGCACTACTCATGATCCACAGGAGACGATCAGTCATGAGTCATGACATGATCCACAGGGGACAATTGGTCATACCTGATCCACAGGGGGTGATCGGTGGGCTGAACACATTTACCGCCCCTCACTCACCTGTACGTACGACTAATCACACGTTTCGTTTCTGACTTTCGGAATTTCCTGGCATGATCTGCCCCGTAACACTTCACTAGCTGCTCAACCGTTGTCCGATGCGGGTGCTGATGTTTGGAACCTTCCTCTTTCTTTGACATTCCTGCCGTGAAAAAGATAAGAAGTGTGAGAGATCATATCTACAACATATAACGTCTCTCAGTACATACTTCTTCATACTAGTATGGTTCCTACCTGTTATGTGACCTCTGCAGCCATGACCAGCCCCCTCCACTTCTCCCCCAGTGTCATGTCCAGCCTCCCTCCTCCATGCAGTGACCACCTACCTCTGCTGGCTGGGGGTGGGTATAGGAAATAAAGGGGAGGCAGCGGAATGCCTGGAAACATTGTATCAGTGCAGGGGGCGGGGCCAATGGAACTTTCAATGTTGACACTTTAAGTAAGAACTACATCTCCCATGATTCCATGGGCAGGTTAATAACAGTACCTACTTGCAGAGATTCCTGGGAAGAGTAGTCCAACTAGACAGAAGTAGACTAACACTTTATTTTTCTCACAAAGTTGAAATACTAACAATGAATATGACATAAGATCTTAATAGAGGAATTTAAAGATCATTTACATTTAAAAAGGAGGAGATGGCAAATAATATATTCTCCACCGAAATAGTAATCAATGAGCTTTCCTAGGCTCCTGAATGGTAGATCTGCCCAGCCATTGTAGTGTTACACTGATAGCTTTGGTATTTCCCGTTTTTTTCATCATTCACAACGCTAGATTATATTATTATTATAGCGCTATTTATTCCATGGCACATTACATGTGAAAAGGGGCATACATAGACAAGTACAATATACAGTTAGGGCCAGAAATATTTGGACAGTGACACAAGTTTTGTTATTTTAGCTGTTTACAAAAACATGTTCAGAAATACAATTATATATATAATATGGGCTGAAAGTGCACACTCCCAGCTGCAATATGAGAGTTTCCACATCCAAATCGGAGAAAGGGTTTAGGAATCATAGCTCTGTAATGCATAGCCTCCTCTTTTTCAAGGGACCAAAAGTAATTGGACAATGGGCTCTAAGGGCTGCAATTAACTCTGAAGGCGTCTCCCTCTTTAACCTGTAATCAATGAAGTAGTTAAAAGGTCAGGGGTGGATTCCAGGTGTGTGGTTTTGCATTTGGAAGCTGTTGCTGTGACCAGACAACATGCGGTCAAAGGAACTCTCAATTGAGGTGAAGCAGAACATCCTGAGGCTGAAAAAAAAGAAAAAATCCATCAGAGAGATAGCAGACATGCTTGGAGTAGCAAAATCAACAGTTGGGTACATGCTGAGAAAAAAAGGAATTGACTGGTGAGCTTGGGAACTCTAAAAGGCCTGGGCGTCCACGGATGACAACTGTGGTGGATGATCGCCGCATACTTTATTTGGTGAAGAAGAACCCGTTCACAACATCAACTGAAGTCCAGAACACTCTCAGTGAAGTAGGTGTATCTGTCTCTAAGTCAACAGTAAAGAGAAGACTCCATGACAGTAAATACAAAGGGTTCACATCTAGATGCAAACCATTCATCAATTCCAAAAATAGACAGGCCAGAGTTAAATTTGCTGAAAAACACCTCAAGAAGCCAGCTCAGTTCTGGAAAAGTATTCTATGGACAGATGAGACAAAGATCAACCTGTACCAGAATGATGGGAAGAAAAAAGTTTGGAGAAGAAAGGGAACGGCACATGATCCAAGGCACACCACATCCTCTGTAAAACATGGTGGAGGCAACGTGATGGCATGGGCATGCATGGCTTTCAATGGCACTGGGTCACTTGTGTTTATTGATGACATAACAGCAGACAAGAGTAGCCGGATGAATTCTGAAGTGTACCGGGATATACTTTCAGCCCAGATTCAGCCAAATGCTGCAAAGTTGATTGGACGGCGCTTCATAGTACAGATGGACAATGACCCCAAGCATACAGCCAAAGCTACCCAGGAGTTCATGAGTGCAAAAAAGTGGAACATTCTGCAATGGCCAAGTCAATCACCAGATCTTAACCCAATTGAGCATGCATTTCACTTGCTCAAATCCAGACTTAAGACGGAAAGACCCACAAACAAGCAAGACCTGAAGGCTGCGGCTGTAAAGGCCTGGCAAAGCATTAAGAAGGAGGAAACCCAGCGTTTGGTGATGTCCATGGGTTCCAGACTTAAGGCAGTGATTGCCTCCAAAGGATTCGCAACAAAATATTGAAAATAAAAATATTTTGTTTGGGTTATGTTTATTTGTCCAATTACTTTTGACCTCCTAAAATGTGGAGTGTTTGTAAAGAAATGTGTACAATTCCTACATTTTCTATCAGATATTTTTGTTCAACCCTTCAAATTAAACGTTACAATCTGCACTTGAATTCTGTTGTAGAGGTTTCATTTCAAATCCAATGTGGTGGCATGCAGAGCCCAACTCGCGAAAATTGTGTCACTGTCCAAATATTTCTGGCCCTAACTGTACATGAATACAAGGCACTGACAGGTACAGGAGGAGAGGGGACCCTGCCCACGAGGACTCACAGTCTACAAGGGATGGGTGAGGATACAGTAGGTGAAGAGAGAGGACCCTGCCCACGAGGGCTCACAGTCTATAAGGGATGGGTGAGGATACAGTAGGTGAGGAGAGAGGACCCTGCCCACGAGGGCTCAGTCTATAAGGGATGGGTGAGGATACAGTAGGTGAGGAGAGAGGATCCTGCCCATGAGGGCTCACTGTCTACAAGGGATGGGTGAGGATACAGTAGGAGAGGGGAGAGGATCCTGCCTATGAGGGATCACAGTCTACAAGGGATGGGTGAGGATATAGTCAGTGAGGAGAGAGGACCCTGCCTATGAGGGATCACAGTCTACAAGGGATGGGTAAGGATACAGTAGGTGAGGAGAGAGGACCCTGCCCATGAGGGCTCACTGTCTACAATGGATGGGTGAGGATACAGTAGGAGAGGGAGAGAGAACCCTGCCTATGAGGGATCACAGTCTACAAGGGATGGTGAGGATAAAGTAGGTGAGGTGAGAGGACCCTGCCCACAAGGGCTCACAGTCTACAAGGGATGGGTGAGGATACAGTAGGTGAGTAGAGAGAATCCTGCCCACGAGGGCTCACAGTTTACAAGGGATGGGTGAGGATACCCTAAGAGAGGGTAGGGCTGGGTGTGCGGCTGTTTAGTAGACGGAGACTCAAAGTAGGTTGTAGACTTGTCAGAAGAGGTCGGTCTTCAGGTTCCTTTTGAAGGTTTCCACAGTGGGTGAGAGTCTGATGTGTTGGGGTAGAGAGCTCCAGAGTATTGGGGAAGCACGGGAGAAATCTTGTATGTGATTGTGGGAGGAAGAGATAAGAGGAGAGTAGAGGAGGAGATCTTGGAGGATTGGAAGTTGCGTACAGTGAAGTACTAGAAGACCATATCACAGATGTACCGTATGTAGGGGACAGGTTGTGGATGGCTTTGTATGTCATTAGTTAGGGTTTTGCACTGGAGTCTCTGGGCAATGGGAAGCCAGTGAAGTGAGAAAAGGACGGGAAATAGCGGGGAAACAGGAGATTAGTCAGGCAGTACAGTTTAGGATAGATTGTACAGCTGCAAAAGTGCTAGAAGGGAGGCCAGAGAGCAGGAGGTTGCAGTAATCCAGGCAGGAGATGATGAGGGCATGTACTGGTGTCTTTCCACATTGATGGTTGAGGAATGTACGGACCAGGGAAATATTTTTGAGTTGGATTTAGCAGGAGGTGGAAAGGGCTTGGATGTGAGGCTTGAAGGAGAGAGCAGAGTTTTGTTTTAGAAGTCGAGCAGAGAAATAGGATGAAATAGCAGACAGACATTGTGGGATTTTGGTCAGTAACGAGGTGATGTCAGGTCCAGAGAGGTAGATCTGAAAATCATCAGTGTGGAGATGATACTGGAAGCCATGGGATTCTATGAGGTGACCCAGGCCGAAGGTGTAGATAAAGAAGAGCAAGGGGTCCTTGTACTGAGCCTTGGAGGGCACTAACAGATAGGGGGCGAGAGGAGGTGAGAGAGGGAGACACTGAACGTTCAGTTGGTTAGGTTTAAAGCGATCCAGGATAGGGCCGAGTCTGGGATACAAGAGATGAGAATCTGTAGCAAGAGGGAATGGTCCACAGTGTGATGATATAGTGTCTGTAATATAAAGGCACTGTATACACAAGCATAATAAATAATAATAATAATAATAGACCACTATGCCCACCCAACGTTTCCTGACGACTGAATGGCAAGGTATCCCATACTTGTTATCTTTTGCATCCATTTTTCTGTAGTCAGATGGTGGATGTATTTACATATTTCTACCCATTTTTGCCTCCCGCACATCTTTGGGAAACAAGGGTCATTCTTCACCCTAGATCAACAATGGGGCAAAATTGAAGCCGTTCGGATGTCTATACCCGTCTGATAACGGGCAGATTTTGTAGGATATTAGAAAATCTCAATAAATGACTGTTGGTCGGACGTCTCAATGAGCGTCATTGTGTATGAGACATCTGCTGGTTATATCTCACTTCTTGACAGCACATTAATCCCGCTATGCTCGGCAGCAGCTGTAACATCTTGAGCCCCTGGCGCTACCTGCTGGTTAAGTTTTATAATAACAGGATTTTCAGATGGATATACACATAGCGTGTTACAGGCATTTTTCTCAGTGTGACGTGAGATATTTTTTCCCTGCTTATTACATACAACATCTTGGAGAAGCAGCCAATTTTTCCTTTTTCTATTTTTTTCTTCTTGTCTTCCAAAAACTAGTGATGACAATGACCCGGTGCTCGTAACGCTTCAATGGGTGTGACACCAGTACACGAGTATAATGGAAGTCAATAGGCAGGCCCGGACTGGCAAGCGGGCATACCGGGAATTTGCCTGGTGGGCTTGTTGCAATTTGGGCCGCTGCGTCCACTCCTTCAGCTGCGAGCCGGCTTTACAATATTCTGCGGCTGCCGCAGAACTCGAGCACTTTTCCAGAAGATCTTCCTGTAAAATGATTGATTTTCCCATTGACTTCCATTATTTTCGATACAAGAACTGCTTGTTACGAGCATTCGAGCATGGCTGTTGCCCGCTCATCACTAGTTACAATGGCTTTGCTGTGAAAAAAATAAAAAATTTTGGCAATTAGAAGAAAATTAAAAAAAAAAAATAACAAAAGGACAAAAAATGAAACCCCTGCCCCCGCCTGTCAGTACGGGGATGTGCCGAGAAGGGAATTTCCAAAGTAAACTAAGACTTGAATGCACAACATGTTAAATTATATTGTGGATCTTATCTCAACTCCAATATTTACAACCTGCAGTGATTCTCAGTTACCACTGCACGACCATCTCTACCCTCTCCTACTGTATCCTCACCCATCCCTTGTAGACTGTGAGCCCTCATGGGCAGGGTCCTCTCTCCTCACCTACTGTATCCTCCCCCCTCCCTTGTATACTGTGAGCCCTCGTGGGCAGGATCCTCTCCTCATCTACTGTATCCTCACCATCTCTTGTAGACCTGTGAACCCTCGTGGGCAGGGTCCTCTCTCCTCACCTATTGTATCCTCACCCATGCCTTGTAGACTGTGAGCCCTCACAGGCAGGGTCCTCTCTCCTCACCTACTGTATCCTCACCTATCCCTTGTAGACTGTGAGCCCTCACAGGCAGGGTCCTCATCCTCACCTACTGTATCCTCACCCATCCCTTGTAGACTGTGAGCCCTCATGTGCAGGGTCCTCTCTCCTCACCACTGTATCCTCCCCATCCCTTGTAGACTGTGAGCCCTCGTGGGCAGGGTCCTCTCTCCTCACCACTGTATCCTCCCCCATCCCTTGTAGACTGTGAGCCCTCGTGGGCAGGGTCCTCTCTCCTCACCTACTGTATCCTCACCCATCCCTTGTAGACTGTGAGCCCTCGTGGGCAGGATCCTCTCTCCTCACCTACTGTATCCTCACCCATCCCTTGTAGACTGTGAGCCCTCGTGAGCAGGGTCCTCTCTCCTCACCTATTGTATGCTCACCCAGCCTTATAGACTGTGAGCCCTCATGGGCAGGGTCCTCTCTCTTCACCTACTGTATCCTCACCCATCCCTTGTAGACTGTGAGCCCTCACGGGCAGGGTCCTCTCTCCTTACCTACTGTATCCTCCCCCATCCCTTGCAGACTGTAAGCCCTCGTGGGCAGGGTCCTCTCTCCTCACCTTCTGTATCCTCACCCATCCTTGTAAGACTGTAAGCCCTCGTGAGAAGGGTCCTCTCTCCTCACCTACTGTATCCTCACCCATCCCTTGTAGACTGTGAGCCCTCGTGAGCAGGGTCCTCTCTCCTCACCTATTGTATGCTCACCCAGCCCTTATAGACTGTGAGCCTCATGGCAGGGTCCTCTCTCCTCACCACTGTATCCTCCCCCATCCCTTGTAGATTGTGAGCCCTCGTGGGCAGGGTCCTCTCTCCTCACCTACTGTATCCTCACCCATCCCTTGTAGACTGTGAGCCCTCGTGGGCAGGATCCTCTCTCCTCACCTACTGTATCCTCACCCATCCCTTATAGACTGTGAGCCCTCATGGGCAGGGTCCTCTCTCTTCACCTACTGTATCCTCACCCATCCCTTGTAGACTGTGAGCCCTCACGGCAGGGTCCTCTCTCCTCACCTACTGTATCCTCCCCATCCCTTGTAGACTGTAAGCCCTCGTGGGCAGGGTCCTCTCCTCACCTACTGTATCCTCACCCATCCCTTGTAAGACTGTAAGCCCTCGTGAGCAGGGTCCTCTCTCCTCACCTACTGTATCCTCACCCATCCCTTGTAGACTGTGAGCCCTCGTGGGCAGGGTCCTCTTTCCTCACTTACTGTATCCTCACCCATCCCTTGTAGACTGTGAGCCCTCGTGGGCAGGGTCCTCTTTCCTCACCTACTGTATCCTCCCCATCCCTTGTAGACTGTGAGCCCTCGCAGGCAGGGTCCTCTCTCCACCTGTACCTGTCTGTGCCTTGTATTGCTCATGTATATTGTACTTGTCTATTTATGCCCCTTTTCACCCTTTTCACATGTAAAGCGCCATGGGATAAATGCCGCTATAATAATGAATAATAATAATAATTCTGATTGAGTCCAATAGTAAAAACAAAAATCCCATGTAACAATACATATTCTTCTGGTGTAATTCTGAACTGAACTAATACAAATATTTGTGGATAAAGCCTGGAAGTTATTCCTGCTGACCGACCAATCACGTGCTGGCGGCATCTCCATGGATACCGGCATTTTTCTACAATTTAGGCAAAAGTTCACTTTATTGGTTCTCTTTGCCTGTCCTCAGCAGTAAACGGTGACCAACTGCCCTCTTGTGGCTGACAGATGGATTGCATGCAATTACAATTTTTTTTTTTGCTTTTGTTATTTTAAATAAACGCTTTCAACCCAGGCTCGTAACTACAATAGGTGCAGAGGGTTGCAATCAGGGGCTGGTGGTAAATTTCAGTTTGGGGGGAAAACTGTTGGCAGCAGATAATTCAGGATACTTTCAAGCGTGCTGACAAGAGAACAGAGCTTTAATTAGCAATAAACAGGCACAGATATGATAGGCTTTGTGTAATCAGGAATATACATATCTTAAGTGTCTCAGTGCAGCATCAGCAGGCTGCTTCTCTCATGCACAGACACAGGAAACTGAGTACAGTCACATAGTCTTTCCTGTGTGTGAGCCTCTGGGAGTGCTTTTTTTTTTATCTAACATTATAGACAATGCACAAGCCTAGCAATAGAACACTTACTGTACATACACAGGAATGGAGTTGTTGCACTAAACATATTCCAACACCCCCACTCAACAACTTCTTATCCTGTTAGTCCCATTGCGGTTCTGAAGTCCTCAAACTTGGCTCTTGGCAATGGTTTTATCATACTATCAGCTAACATCTTGCCAGACTCGCAATGAACAAACTCTGGTACACCACGTTCCACTAAGTCACGTAAGTGGTGATGTTTAACATCAATGTGCTTAGTCCTTGCACTAATCTTCTCACTGCTGGCAGGTTTAATACATCCTTGGTTGTCCTCATCTATAGAAGTGCTTGTCTGTGTGGCGCCCCTCCAGACAAACCACCAGAGGTACTGCACTACTGCGGTTAGGAAGTGTAGTGCCCCTATTCTCCAGGTGTTGGGATGGTATGGTTGAGCCACAACACAACACAGCACAACACACACACGTAGTGACAGGCCCCTTGGACAATGGGTGGACCCTGAGGTAGGACCCAGGCCATAAAAGGGGGACAGGACAGTGTTAGAGAGACGTTAGTTCAGTAGTAGAAGACCAGAGGAGTAACATCAGCTGATGGAAGGACGAGTGATAGTCGGGAGAGTAGAGGCGGTGTGGTGCTTACTCCCATGGG
Source organism: Allobates femoralis (assembly GCA_033576535.1). Taxonomy (NCBI): domain Eukaryota; kingdom Metazoa; phylum Chordata; class Amphibia; order Anura; family Aromobatidae; genus Allobates; species Allobates femoralis. Next base: position 39,527,529 of record JARQOC010000005.1, read on the forward strand.
TTGAATCTATACCACCCTGCTCGCCCACGGGAGGGAGACAACAGCCAGTAGAGATGGAGAGAATAACTCTAAGGGTGCGGACGAGGCATGGACCCCGTATATCTTAATCTAACGAGACAGAGGGGTTGGTGGAGGACACAAGGAGCGGCTCTGCAGATGGTGCAAAAGCTTCAAGCCCGAGCCGAAAGCGGAGGTCTCAGATTTCTATCGGGAGCGTGGCCGAACACCTGACACATCTTGGGGAAGGTGGCCAGACTAGGGAGGAGTGCCCGGGAGGGATCCTAATGGTGTCCGGGACACACAGAAGCACCCGTAGCTACCGGTACCTGAGCTCTGTGTAGCGGAGGCCATTGAGAGCCTGGGGAGCAGGGCGATGACCCGCTCACCTCAGATGAAAGTTACCCCTTATAACGCTGAGAGACGAGACCCACCAGAGACGCAACACTGCAAAAGTAGAGAAAGGGCACCAACCGTGGCTTGACTGTACCAACCCAGCTCTGGAGAAAGAGCAAAGTACCAGAGACTAGCAGAGAGCGTACCCGGCGGCCATGTTTAACACCTGAAGTAAAAGTAACGGAACTACCGCTGTGGTGTGTGAGACTTTTATTAGCGGCGACCATTGGCTGCGGAGGCCACCTGAAACATCAAGGGTACTAATGACTGAGTGAGCGTCTGCCAAGGTACGAGTCGGGGGAAACCACTCCACTGCCTGGGGAATGCACTCCGCCTGTGGGGATCGGGACTATCTAAGCTGCTGGTCATTATCTCAGAGTTTCTGCAGCAGAGGCGGCTGTCCTGGCCAGGCAAGATGACTGTGATGATAACTGGACCCGAAGTGAGGCCGAGGAGGAAGAGGAGCGACGGGAGCGCAGAGACTGATGGCAGCTGCAGGAGGAGGCCAACCTCGAGGAGAAACAGGATATGAGAAGGAATCTCGCTTCGAACCTGGAGGAATGGCTCGCGGAGTTGTAGTGGACTTTCACCTTAAAGACAGCTGGGGGTTCATCAAGGAGTATGGACTGGAGCAGGAGGTGTTCGTTGGAAGGAGAGACGTGGAGTCATACCTCCTGAAGGGACACCCCGGTCGAGACTTACGCCCCGGTGATGAAGTCGGCTACACCCGATGTATGGGACGGAAGGGCTGGTACGCCTTGCACGTCTACAAAATCTTGCAGCCTCAGACCCGGTAAGCCGAGCTGGACGTACAATTTTTCAAGGGAAGGACAATTTGCAGGCAAGTGGCCCAAATCCCTAAAGTGAGACCAGGAAAGTACTGTAAATACTAGTTAGTGTGTTTTCTTGTGTAGATATTTTGTATATTTCAGGTTAGTTATGTACCGGAGTGCTGTAGTACTATATAAATGTAAATTATAGCATGTAAATAGTTATCCCACCATGGACAGTGTACAAAAAGGCGGATGACTTTGACCAGGACTTGTTTTAGTTTTGAGGTAGGGGATGTTGCTCAGTGAACTATGACTTTTATCTTAATGAGCACTTTTTAATTTATTTTTCTATTTGAAGCTCTTGACGGACATTTTATATTTTATTTTTTGATACTGGACTTGTTATGCAACGTTTAAGGAACCTTGCCTCCTGAAAGGGAAGAATAAAGGTACTGCTTATGTTATTGTTGAATGCATGCATATTAAAAAGAAAGTTTTTGTATGTGTCCAACGTACCAGGTCGCTCTGGGATGAGCTTATTCTGCCAAGGGGGAATGCGGCGCCCCTCCGGATAAACCGCCCCCAGAGGTACTGCACGTATGTGGTTAGGAAGTGTAGTGCCCCTGTTCTCCAGGTGTTGGGATGGTATGGTTGAGCCACAGCACAACGCAGCACAATACACACACATGTAGTTACAGGCCCCTGGGACAATGGGTGGACCCTGAGGGAGGACCCAGGCCATAAAAGGGGGACAGGATAGTATTAGAGAGATGTTAGTTCAGTAGTAGGAGGCCGGAGGAGTAGCATCAACTGACGGACGAGTGGTAGTCAGGAGAGTAGAGGCGGTGTGGTGCCTACTCCCGTGAGTTGAATCTATACCACCCCGCTCGCCCATGGGAGGGAGAGAATGGACCAGTAGAGACCCCCAAGGGTGCGGACGAGGCATCGATCCCCGTATGCCTGAATCTGATGAGACAGAGGGGTTGGTGGGGGACACAGGGACTATCCCTGCAGACCGTGTGAAAGCTTCAAGCCCGAGCCGAAACCGGAGGCCCCAGACTTCTAACTGGAGCTGTGGCCGAACACCCTACACATCTTGGGGAAGGTGGCTGGACTAGAGAGCAGTGCCTGGGAGAGATCCTAATGGTGTCTGGGACACACAGAAGCACCCCTTGCTACAGGTACCTGAGCTCTGTGTAGCGGAGGGTGTTGAGAGCCTGGGGAGCAGAGCGACGACCCGCTCACCTCAGATGAAATTTACCCCTTATAATGCCGAGAGACGAGACCCACCAGAGACCGCGACACCCGAAAGTAGAGAAAGGGCAACAACCGTGGCTTGACTGTACCAACCCAGCTCTGAAGAAAGAGCAAAGTACCAGAGACTGGCAAAGAGCGTACCTGGCGGCCATGTTTAACACCTGAAGAAAAAGTAACGCAACTGCAGCTGTGGTGTGTGAGACTTTTATTAGCTGCGACCGTCGGCCGCGGAGGCCACCTGAAACATCGAGGGTACTAATGACTGAGTGAGTGTCTGCCAAGGTAAGAGCCGGGAAACCACTCCACTGCCCTGGGGAATGCGCTTTGCCTGTGGGGAGCGGGACTATCCAAGCTGCTAGTCATCAACCCCAGAGGTTCTGCGGCAGCGGCGGCTGCCCTGGCCGCATACCGCAGGTGGCGTTATGAATACCGCTTATCCCCTCAGACTTTCCCTAACATCACCCCTTTATTAAAATGACACGGCCAGGGTCACGGGACCAGGTCTCAGCCCCTGTCTGTCCCTATGAAAAGAACAGAGAAGTGAAAACGTGAGAACAACTAGTAATTGCCCGGTACCAAGTCTTCCCCGACCCTGGAGTGGGAGTGTCACATCTGTAACTCTCATTGCTGGAGTTTTGACGAACCTTTGGCTTCAGAGAGCTCTTTTTCCTTGTGGTAGCTCTGTAAGCTCCCATGTCTGGAGTTGGTGAAGGGACTCCATCTCTTCATTAGCGGCATTCATCCATTTTTGCTTCTCGTAGACAGGCAGTGTTTGCATTTCTTGCTATGACTGTGGCTCTGGTTCAGGAAGTCTTCTGACCTTATAAGAAAGTCGTCTAGCTGGGATACCTTTGTTCTTTCTGATCTCCTGACTGGAAGTTGACTTGGTTCTTCTGTTTCTTCCTTGCTGGCTTCAGAGCTTATCCAGACTTCAGTGTTTTCTTTTTCAGTGTCTGAGTTTGGTGACTGAGATTCTTGTTCTTGTTTCTTGGCTTGAATGACTGGTGTAACTTCATGGAATTTGAGCGAAATAGAGTTCTCATCAATCACTACGTCTCTGCTGATTGTTACTGTGTTGGTCTCTGGGTGCAGGATTCTGTATCCCTTTTGAGTTTTGCTATAGCAGACCAGGACTCCTTGCTTCCCACTTGGAACATTTTTCTTTCGGAACATACACTTTGCTTCCAAATATCCTGAGGTACTTCAGGTTAGGCTTCTCACAGTCCCATAGCTCATATGGAGTTTTATTTGTGGCTTTACCTGGCAGTCTGTTTTGAAGATAGCAAGCTGTCATGATGGCTTCTCCCAATAGGTAGGTAGATTGGCATCAAACAACATATTTCTTCCACTTTCACAGAGAGTGCAGTTCTTTCTCTCTGCAATGCCATTCTGTTCTTGGTTGTATGGAATGGTCGTCTGGAACACAATTCCATTCTTTTTCAAATGGTTTGCACCTTACCACTTGTACATTCAGTCCCATTATCTGCACGCAGGGCTTTTGGCATTCTTCCAAGTTCATTAAACACTACGGGTAGATATTCTTTAAGTTTCTGTGGAACTACATCCTTACTGTGAAGCAGGTAGGCGCCTGTATATCTGGAGTAGTCCTCAATAAATGTGAGAAAATATCTCTGCTTTCTTGGAGCTTGAACACTCATTGCACCGCAAACATCTGTATGTATCAAATCCAGTGGCTGTGCAGATCTAGTGCTGCTTACTTTAGGAAAGCATTTTCTGGACATTTTTCCTTAAAGACAGCTAGTGCACTTCATCATTTGACTACATTGCTTGATTTCAACACCATTTGCAAGTTGACCTAGCTTCCTTACTGCTTCTGGGTCTCTGTGCTCAAGACATCTGTGCCATAGATGGATACAGTTCTTATGCAGATCTTGTCTAGCACTGTACACTCTTTCCTTGCATTTTAGCTGATAAAGTTTATTTTGGATTTTTCCTTCTGCAAGAGTGTGACCCTTCTTTGATATAATGCAGCTGTTGTCTTTAAAAGTAACTACATTCCCTTTTTGCGTAAGCTTCTTTACAGACAGAAAATTGCTTTCAACACTGGGAACATAGAGACCATCCTTTACTGGGATCTTTCTTCTTTGTGCTGACGAAACTGGACAGTGGAGGTAGCTGTCTCCTACTCCTTCTGAAGTCATATATTGACCATTAGCCAAGATGACCTTTTATGACTTGCTTTCATCAAGACCAGTGAAGAAATCCTTGTTATTCGTTATATGGCTGCTAGCACCAGAGTCTATACACCATATATGCTTAGCAGATGAGCCTGTACTGGTATTAATTGCAGCTTCAACACATGCAGACTTTTCCTTTACAGCTGTTTTCACCTTTTGATCACTGTTCTGCTTTTTAAGCTGACTCATTCTTGCTTTCCAAATTCTGCAGTCTGCTTTAAGGTGGCCGGGCTTTTTACAGACAAAACATTCCCGAGTTACCCTTAGATTGCACTTATTTTTAGGGAAAGTCCTTAATGCTGTTTCTGCTCTGGATTCATTACTTCTACTTATATTATGCGTTTTTCGCTTGAATTCATCTACAAGCTTGCCTTGGCATATTCTAGTGTGAGCTCATCATCTGGCCATGCATCTAGTACAGTGACAAGTGTGTCATAACCTTCTGAAAGACCACTTAATTGTAGTGGAGCAAGATGAAAGTCTTTAATTTCTTCTCCAATACCCCTGAGACGCTCCACAATCTCTAGGGTGTTTCTTATATAGTCCTGCAAATTCTGGCCATCACTTAGCTCAGACTGGTACAGCTTTCTCATGAGATAAAGCATATTTCTGAGATTTGATCTTTCATGCACTTTCTGTAATTCATCCCACATCCCTTTTGCAGCTGCACACTTGCATATATGTAATATATGCACAATCTGATCATCATCTACACTTAGGGAGATAGTGCTTTATGCTGTCTAATCCTTCTCTAGCCAATCATCTGGTAATGGATGAGGCACTTGTTCCTGCGTATATTTCCAAGTACCTTCTCCTATGAGCAGCATCTTCACCTTGAATTTCCAGGATTGATAATTCTGATTGGTGAGACTTTGCACTGAGAACTTGCAGTGATCCCTGCTTGTGGACATCTTCTCTGTTGCTCTTTGTCACTCCTGGGATTCTGTGTAACGCTGGGGTTCTGTGTCACTCCTGGGGTTCTGTGTCGCTCTGGGCCCTTAACCTGTTGTCATTGGCTCATTCAGGATACTTTCAAGCCTGTTGACAACAGAACAGAGCTTTAATTAGCAATAAACAGGTACAGATATGATAGGCTTTGTGGAATCAGGAATATACATATCTTAAGTGTCTCTGTGCAGCATCAGCAAGCTGCTGTGCTTCTCTTCACATGCACAGACACAGGAAACTGGGTACAGTCACATGGTCTTTCCCGTGTGTGAGCCTCTGGGAGTGTTTTTTTACTTCTAACTTTACAGACAATGCACAAACCTAGCAATAGTTAACTATGGAGATAGGAGTGCACATGCTTTAGGAGATGTAGTACTAAGTGGTAAAAGAGAAGCATATGGGAGAAAAAGAACCACTGTATAGACAGGGGTGCACACTTTAGTGAGGTTTTTTTTTTTCAAAATTTGCAAGTGGCAGTACAACACAGAGTATAAATAAAAACAATTAAAACAGTTATTAGGTAACTTGTCACCCACCCAAACACACTCCTGCCTATGGTAGTCGGCAGGAGTGATCAATTATAAACAACAGGCAAACCGTCAATGTGATCTCCTTTTACAGACAGTGATTGAAAACCAGCAAGGGTGCAGAAAATGACTATATCATTAAAGGGAACCAACCACCCCAAATGACCCCCCGGGCTATTAATATCGTTCCCTACACCCAGCACATACATGTGCTGCAAGGTTTTTTGCTAAAAAAACTGTTTTTTAAAAGTTAAGATAATGCTTTATAAAGTTTATAACGAAGGGACGGGTGGGCGTTACTTAGCTGTGGCTAAAGCCGAGTTCCAGCTGCCAGTCATCCTCCTCTCTCCCCTCACAGCATTGAAGTCCAGCCCTTTCTTGTCGTCACAGCCTGGTGCACGGGATGTCATGCCGTGCACACGTCATCAGCTACAGCCGGGTCGCGAGCACACGCTCTGACTTCCACAGCTGAGCGCAGGAAGTCAGAGCGCGTGCTCGCGACCCGGCTGTAGCTGATGACGTGTGCACGGGCATGACATCCCGTGCACCAGGCTGTGACGACAAGAAAGGGCTGGACTTCAATGCTGCGAGGGGAGAGAGGAGGATGACTGGCAGCTGGAACTCGGCTTTAGCCCCAGCTAAGTAATGCCCACCCGTCCCTTCGTTATAATCTTTATAAAGCATTATCTTAACTTTTAAAAAACAGTTTTTTTAGCAAAAAACCTTGCAGCACATGTATGTGCTGGGTGTAGGGAACGATATTAATAGTCCGGGGGGGTCATTTGGGGTGGTTGGTTCCCTTTAAGCTTAGAGGTGAGTTAGGGAACATATCTGGGGCATTCATGATACATCAAACAATTAGTGTGGTGCTATTTATTAGGCTGATGAGCCTAGTTCCTTCAATCTGGCCCACATGCACTTGGTCAAAGCCTTTACATATACCTCTATGCAGATCACAATAAATGTGCACCATTTGCTGCTTCCAGCAGCCACCCTATACGTTGTTACCTATTGTGGACCCCACCAAGACTGATATAATCCTATGGTGTATGGGGTGCGGTGAGCGGCCCGACGCGTATCGCCCAAACAGGCTTCATCAGGAGCTGAGGCCACCCTGGTTGAACCTGTCTTAAATATGTGCAGGTCATGTTCTCAGTCTCCTCCATGGGTTGTGCCCAGCCGCCCAGTCAGTCCGCCCCATCACTTCCGCTGCATCAATTCCTGTAATCACATGACGCCAGGGTGATAGGCTGAGCAGGGCTGTCAATCTCCTACACAGTTGGTGTGGAGAGACGGAGGGGAATCGCTATGCTGGTTATGGGCATTATGCCAGTAACCAACCACCTGTATAGTTTAGCATAACGCCACTGCGGTGGTCTGACTGGGAGGGTGGTGATAAATAAAACACGTGGGGGAAGAGAAAAATAAAAATGGATAATTCTCAATATGGGACTATGGAGAGTGAGTGGAAGATTTTAAAAGGGTTTAGTTATAACTTATTGCTGGCAGCATACCAGACGCCGCTATACGATTGCGTATACACCGCGGTGGTATTGCCAGAATGTACCCATTCATCTACTCATTATTGGCAGTATACCAAACGTCACCTGAGTATTCCATACAGGCCACGGTGGTGTTGCCAAGGTGAGTCCAGAATATGTAAGGAAACATCACGGAAAAGGGTCCCTCTAAGCGATGTCTCATAGTACTTGTCCATCAGGGACCACTTTTGGGTGTATACCAAGCCCGCCATACAGATGCGCACGGACTGCGGTGGTGTAACCAGGGTGAACCTGTTGATGTTACACCTCAATGGCAATGTACCAGACGCCGTCAGACATTTGCGCATAGGCCACGGTGGTGTTGCCAAGGTGAGTCCAAGACATATTGGAAAACTTAGCGGGACGATGTCCCTCGAAATTATCTCACATGTCGGTCGTCCACCTGGGACCACTAGGGGACCATACGGGTGCTAGGTCCAATCCCACCCATTTGTGGTGTCCTTACGTTGCAGGAGCACCAAAGTCATATATAGCTCTTTGCATATCAAGCAACATTGGCCCTGGACATGGTCATGACTCATGTCCTGTATGGAACCAAATTGTATATACGTATATACACACTTTAGCACTCCACACATTACAATCAGACACAACGTATGGGGGAACGCCCGCGGCGATATTATGGGGAACCATCCTCATCCATGTTTTAGACTGTTACTTGAATTCTAGAGGACCCTAGTTGGAATTTGCCCCTTATATCCAATATGCCTCTGATAGGTTGAGAAAGATTTTAGTACCCAATGGATGAGGTGTTAAAAATGCCAGTGGTGTGATGTGTCCGTCAGGGACCTTATAGTAATCATACCTCACTAAAGTGTGCACCCCCGTCTATACAGTGGTTCTTTTTCTCCCATATGCAAACCTAGCAATAGAACCCTTACAGACTCAGGAATGGATTTGTTGCACTAAACATATTCCAACAAAAACACACAGCAGTTGCCCATGAGCAGTGAGCTTTAGGGCAAAGCAGCCTCCCAGATCAACATGACAAGTGGCGGGTGGCCCTAAAACTGCTGCTTGACCACTGGCCTGGGGGCATTTGTACCCCTGCCCCCTGGGCCAGCCAGCCCCTGGTTACAATTGCAGCCAGGTCCTGGAGCCTAGGAGGCCCCAAAAGTCCCTTTGGCCTATAGGAAAAGACTATTGCTATTAAAAACGTGTAGTAATTGAGAACACGGATGGAGCCTTTGCATCAGGGCCCATGAGCTTCAAGTTACGCCACTACTTAAACCTAATTCTGAGCTTCTTTTTTCCTGCCCGTATTCTGTCTATGAGTATATTCACATTTCTATTTCCTTGGGGGGGACTAACTTGTCGAAAAAAAAGGACCAAACACATCTGGGTTTTTTCCTGATTCGAGAATCAAAGAATCAATTTGAATAAATGTGTCTGTAAAAAAAAAAATAGAGAAGCTGTGATTTCTAGTTTTCTTTTCATGTGAGAAAAAGGGATGACACGTATTGAAAAAGACTGAAAAAAAAACAAGTTAATAAAAGGTACATTATTAATGTATGAGAACCCCCCCAGATGTCTGAATGAGACCTTTTAGAGAGAACATCTTTAGAAATTATGTTACTATAATTAGTCATTTATATTACCAGATATATTTTAATTATGCAATTGCTTTTTATATTTACTTGTCCATATAAAAATAGAAAAGGGCTGATTCTAGGGGTGAGAGCAAAGACAATAGGCAAAAGTGACCAAAACAACAGCCAAAAAGGATGAGAACAGAGGAGTGGTCTGTGGTCACCACAGGGGGTCTTGCTACTATCATTTCTACCTGTTTGTCTGTTCTATTTGCACAACGGCCAGAGAAATTGATTCACAATCAGTGCTGCTTCGTAACTGGACAGATGATTTTGCAGAAGTGTGATTGATGGTGCAGGCACACTGGTGTCAAACACACGCGAGTGCAATGTGAGAAAAACTCACTCTTCCTGCACTCACTCAGCTTTGCTACATTAGAGATCATGGGGAGGAAGAAGGCTTCCGTACAGCTTAATATGCCACAGGTCTCCTTGCTGTCATTCAGTGATTAGAGACCATGGGGGTGGATGAAAGTGTTCTTGCTCCCCATGATCTCTAATGTAGCAGAGCTGAGTGAGTGCAGGAAGACAGGTGTGGATCATGGCTGGTATGAGGGTGGGGAGGGAGTAATAAAGATAGTGTCTTTAAGTGTCTGTGTTTTTATTTCTAAAAAATAATTTTTCTCTGTGTTGTCTTTTTTAACCTTTTATTGGAGATTCCTAATGGTCTAACTTGGCATGACATTAAAAATCTCAGGACTTAATACTAGCTGGTAAAACAAAGCTGGTATTAACCCTTTATTACCCAGCATGCCACGCCTGTTAAAGCGCCTGGAAATGGCGCTTCCCATTTTCAAGGGCAACTGCTGGCTGCTATTTTTTTTGCGTGAGGGACCCCAAAACAATAGGTCCTTACTCTGCTGAGAATACCAGTCCTCAGCTGCCGAGTTTTACCTTGGCTGGCAATTAAAAAAAGAGCATAGGCCACACATTTCTTTTGATAACCAAGTAAAACTAGGCAGCTGAGGGTGGCAGCTCGCAGCTGTCTGCTTTCATCAGGCTAGACTTACAAATACTGCGAAGCCCTACACGTATTTTTTGCAATTATTTATTTATTTATTTATTTAACCCCCTATGACGGCAGGTTGGTTGCTATACACTAATGTGTATGACAACCAAGCAGAATCACTGTCCAGATTGAGGAAATGCAGTCTGACAGCAAAGACCAATCACAGAGGCTCTCACAGAGTTTGAGCGCTTGTGATTAACTGTTAACTGCCAGACAGTGCAGTGAATATGCAAATAGCTTAATGAGCGACTCTGGAAGTAGCAGCTGGAGACTGGTAAGCCTGAATCTAGCTATTTCTACATCTATCTACTATCTATCTATCTGTCCTGTCTGTCTATCTATCTGTCTATGGTTAGGGTCAGACGAATCCGTCTAAAACTTAGAATTCTGTAGCCTGAACGCATAGCGTTAACGTACTGTAAGGCTAGTGTCACACTTGCGTCGTGACACTAGCATGACGCAAGCGCTAAATACTTAAAAATTTTCACCGTAGCACATATTATTAACGCTATGCACTGCCAGGCAATGGAGCCCCATAGTAACCCGCTGTTTACCTTAGCAGCCGGCCACACACAAAGCTCCAGGAAGTGTACTTTAGCTGAGCGCACAGGAAATGTGTCCTGCAGCGTTTTCCTGTACGCTCTTGAAAAACGCACATCCTGGAGCTTTGTGTGTGGCCGATTACTATGGGGCTCCATTGCCTGGCAGTGCATAGCGTCGGTGAAAATGTATAAGTATTTAGTGCTTGCGTCATGCTAGTGTCACAACGTGTGACCCTAGCCTTACACTGGGTTCTGGCTGCCTATATGCCCCTATGGTTACCGGTCTTCCAGTGCAGCCAGCCGCTTGACACAGAAGGACTGGATATGCGCTATTTCTGAGTGCACACAGAAATGCGGTTACATAGGACCCATTGAAGCAGTAACCCCGTGAAACGGCGAGCCGTCGTCCGCCGACTCCCAACTCCCTTTCCCCACATTGATCATCCTGCAATGCTGTGTATTGGATAGATCGAATAAATGTAGCTTCATTATTTGGTGAGTGTCGCCTTTCTTTTTTCTACTTAGTGGGCAACTTGGCTTGACTATATATAGGCGTGCAACACCATTCCCGGGTGAGCCAGGTTCGTTAAGGCAAAACCAGATCGGTTATAAATGTACCGCTAATGTCTTTTGTGCCCGGTTTTCATCTTCATACATTGGACAGATATATTTTTCATTTGACTTGATATTTTTTCTAGCTAGCACCTTTCACACAGGTGTCGCTGGTCGTCTTTTAATGTTAATGAACAATTCTGGAATGACTGGAAGCAGATACTTATCCTTTACTGTGATCTGATTGAGACCTCGATAATCAATGCAGGGTCGAAGAGATCCGTCTTTCTTTTGGCCAAAAAGAAACTCTCTGTCCAGTGAAGAGGTTTTCTGGTTGAATCCCCTTGCAAGATTCCCCTTTGATTAATCTGACTTGACTTGGTTTTCAGTTGGGGACAGTGGGTAAATGCGGCCTCTAGGAGGAGTAGCACCTGGAATCAAGTCAATGGGACGGTCATACGGTCTACGAGGTGGATGCTTCAAGGTCTCTGTTTTGTCAAAGATGTCTGTGTATGACCAATAGGCAACTGGTGATCCAGGCAGTGATGCGGGACGCTGTGGGAGTACAGGCCAAAAGGACAGACTTAAGGCACTTCTCGTAACAGGACTTTCCCCAGCGAAGCACCTCTCCTGAATGCCAATCCAGAATGGGTTCATGTCTTCATTGACAGAGAAGACTCAGAAGTGCATGCGACAGATTGGGCCACACATAGATCCTCTCCTTGTGCAGAGCTTTTATCTGCAGTTCTACCTATTCTGTGACATCTACAATGATTCCTCCCATCCACCAAAGCGATGACCAAAGGATGAAGGAGAGTCTTTACTGGAACTGGTATTGGTTGACCTTATATAATAATAATCTTTATTTATATAGCATCAACATATTCCGCAGCGCTTCACAATTCAGAGGTTCATATTCAAACAATCAAAAGAAACAGTTATCAGAAAGTACAATACAATAGAAAGCACAATACAATACAAAGTACAATACAAATGACAGCCCTGCTCATAAGAGCTTACAATCTAACAATGAGGTGGTGGTGACAAAGTACAGAGGCTTATTTACAATGATGGTATAGTCAAGTTGAGGAGATGGGGAACAGATAGGAGCAGCATAAGTGGCCACCAACCATTATTTGTGATGCATTTGAGACTGGTGGAGTGGATAGGCAATGTCTATGTGACTTTGATTAGGGATCATGATAAGTGACTCACCGCGGCCGGGACTCCGGTTTAGACAGGCGATTCTTCTTCCCTCCTTGTCACGGGTGGACCGCGCCTGCCGGTAGTGGGGCCCGGTGTAGTGCAGATCAAAAGTGAAGACGTCTTTGTGGAACAGATTAAAAGGGGTTTAATTTGTTTTATTCGTGACGCCACCTATGAGTAGATTCGGTAAGGGCTACCGACGCTGCGGAACCCCCGGGGGATGGACAGCAGCAAGATGTTACGCTCCCCACAGGCTGAGCGGTGATCCCCCGAGGCTGGAGCTGCTCAAGATGTTGTGCGGCAGCTGCGGTTACCTTTGAGTGCGGACGGACAGTTCATAAGGAAGCACAGACACAGAAAGTCTCTATAACAGTTCTTTACTGTAACCAGCAGGCAATACATGGTATACAGTGGTTGAGTAGTAGACCGGGTGGACTCAGCAGTGATAGTGTTCCTCAGAGATCCACAAGTGTTCCTCCATTCTACCTAACTTGATTTGTTGCCAGCGTCGCCCAGGAATACCAGGTCGGGTACGGGGAGGCTGCTTCAATGCCCTATCCATAATGTACGTTCTGGATGCTTTGGGGAGCCTTGGATCCCTCAGTGGGTACACCGCTGGTTAGACGACTGGAAACTGGCTGGTGGTGGGGTGCTCCTGTAAAGCTGATCCTCCACTCTTCTGGTTCGCGTGGCAGAGGTGAACTGCTGCCAGCTTCGGTACCAGTGAACCGGCTGTGAGTTGTGGGCACGGGAGTCTTTTGGGAATCCGTGTAGATATGCCCAATCCCGGTGGTTAAGGCCTCAGGTGCTGACACCCGACCGGTGACGGCCCAGGGGCCCGCACGGGGTGCGGAGCCCCCGCTCCTCTCCAAGTTCTAGTCTGCTCTTGTCAGGTTCTAGATCCTCCTTCGAACTCTCTAGATTCCTGTGTGTTCTACTACACTACCCTAACACTCCACCCACCAGGACCTATGATTGGTCCCCTGTTCTAGGTGTTGCATGTTGGGTTGGATCTCCAAGTTAACTATTTCATTGCTGAGTCAGAGGATATTGCGGCTGCATTTGTGGCTGCAATACCCTCCTGTGACGCACTCGTTGCGGGGCGCCACACTCCCCCTTGGTTGAATACGCTTGTCCCCAAGCGTCACACTACTCACATTACGAGGTTTTTATATTTTATAACAGGTAATACACTTTTATTAATGACAAGTCATTGTATGCATAAAAGTGAAAAGGGTAAATAAACAGGTTAACACATTACGCGGACCCGGCGGGCGGTCGGCTGTCCTTAGAATAAAAGTTCAGGCTGTAGCCGCCAAGTCGCGGTGTTACGGTGCAAACAGGAAGAAGTCTCTTTTAATAGCAAAGTTCAAACAACAACTTAAGTCACTGATGGATGGCAGTGTTCCGGACTCGTATAGCGAACCACCCATCACGGCATATATGGCGCTCATAGGTTACTATGTCCCCTCTATACAAGTCTCGGCTTGGATGGCCTCGCGGTAGGTGCGATTCCACATCACGGCGCCCCACAAAACACTTCAGTACTCACACCCTCCTCCCTTACGAATCCCCACCCGGTGGACAAGTTAAATGTGCTTACCCACCCGGTTTTCCGGAATTGTTCAGGCAATGGAGATTGGCAGCGGGCCTCGGCGCGAGCCTGCATGTTGGCTTGCAGTCTAGTGTGCCACTCGTCTCTCCGGATACGACGTACCTCTTCGTCGGAGTGATGCGGCGTGTGGATAAAGTCACTACGGCGTGCTGGTTGTTGAACCGCTCGAGCTTGGTGGGCAGTCTGGAGTGGAGCCCGGTTCAACGGAACCGGAGAAGATACTGTTGCGGCGGCACCAGACCAGTGCACCCGAGCTGATCGCCCGGCAGAAGGGTTCCTTGTGTCTCCCCAGGCGAACCCGGTGTAGAGATCCTCAGCTGGACTGTAGGTCTCCTCGTCATCCTCCTCGACCTCCTCGATGACTACGTCGGGCTGCTCGGCTGGCGAAGACGATGGGATGGAATCCTCTGGATCGGTGGGTGGCTGTGCTGCAAAGTTCTCCTCGGGGTCGTTGTGCAGGACTTCCAGGCTGCCTGCCTCTTCTTCTGTAGCAGCGGGAAGTGGTGTTTCAATCCCGGTCACCAGGTAGGCCTCTGTATTTGCAGAGGAGGCCTCCGGTTCAGGGGAGAAACAGGCGACAGTCTCAGTAGTGTGGAAACTAGTCGCGGGTTCCGCAGGTGGAACCAAGTAGGTGTCGGCTTCTTCGTGGGAGCATATGGGAAGCTCCGGCTCTGGAACGGGGTCGGCTGCGGTTTTGTCCGCTGGAACGGGTCGAGCTGTGGTCCTCACTGGAATAACACAGTCTATGGGCTCCGGTGACGAAGCAGGACAGGTGGTGGGCGACGGTGAGGCTGTTGAAAAACTGGCGATGTCGTCTGGGCTTGGAGAAGTCGTACCCGGTCGGCTCTGCTGCATCGCATGATGGAGTCTTCTGCCTAGGGTCGCGCTCCAGCTGCGAATCGTCCACTCCACTGTCTCAAGTAGTCGCACCCGGAGGTCTTGTAGAGCCTCTAGTCTAGCCAGAAGTCGGGGCTGCCGTCTATGGTAAGGGCAGGATCCGGACCCGGTTGGCCTATGGCTGCTCTGGCCTCCGCCTCGACCTCCCGCATTAGGTCTTGGAGTCTCGTGCTGGCCATCCTCTTCTTGGAGGGAAACCACACCCGTTCAACCGGTAAGACGTTCTGGTAGAGCTGGTGAAGAAGTCTTCTCACTGTCTGTCTCACTCACTCCCATTTCCTCTGGGCTTTTGTAGTCCAATCGTGGGAAAAGTCTTTGGGGTCCGCCCCCATGGTTGATTCGAGCAATCAGGACGGACAAGGAGTTTGGCGCCTTTTGTCTTTAGCCCTCCCACGATGAGGGGGGGGGTTGACTCACTCCTGGGCTTACACGTGGCGGCTTCTTGTGGCGGGAACGCCATCTTGGGCGCCATCTTGACCCAATGGTGTAAAGGCGTGAAAGTTCTTTTAGGGACGAACAAAGTCCAGTCTAGACAATAAAGTCCATTTTAAGCACAATATACCCGTTGGGTAACGGGCCTGCTCGTATCCTGTTCGTGACGCCATTTTCTGACTCACCGCGGCCGGCTGACTCCGGTTTAGACAGGCGATTCTTCTTCCCTCCTTGTCACGGGTGGACCGCGACTGCCGGTAGTGGGGCCCGGTGTAGTGCAGATCAAAAGTGAAGACGTCTTTGTGGAACAGATTAAAAGGGGTTTAATTTGTTTTATTCGTGACGCCACCTATGAGTAGATTCGGTAAGGGCTACCGACGCTGCGGAACCCCCGGGGGATGGACAGCAGCAAGATGTTACGCTCCCCACAGGCTGAGCGGTGATCCCCGGAGGCTGGAGCTGCTCAAGATGTTGTGCGGCAGCTGCGGTTACCTTTGAGTGCGGACGGACAGTTCATAAGGAAGCACAGACACAGAAAGTCTCTATAACGGTTCTTTACTGTAACCAGCAGGCAATACATGGTATACAGTGGTTGAGTAGTAGACCGGGTGGACTCAGCAGTGATAGTGTTCCTCAGAGATCCGCAAGTGTTCCTCCATTCTACCTAACTTGATTTGTTGCCAGCGTCGCCCAGGAATACCAGGTCGGGTACGGGGAGGCTGCTTCAATGCCCTATCCATGATGTACGTTCTGGATGCTTTGGGGATCCTTGGATCCCTCAGTGGGTACACCGCTGGTTAGACGACTGGAAACTGGCTGGTGGTGGGGTGCTCCTGTAAAGCTGATCCTCCACTCTTCTGGTTCGCGTGGCAGAGGTGAACTGCTGCCAGCTTCGGTACCAGTGAACCGGCTGTGAGTTGTGGGCACGGGAGTCTTTTGGGAACCCGTGTAGATATGCCCAATCCCGGTGGTTAAGGCCTCAGGTGCTGACACCCGACTGGTGATGGCCCAGGGGCCCGCACGGGGTGCGGAGCCCCCGCTCCTCTCCAAGTTCTAGTCTGCTCTTGTCAGGTTCTAGATCCTCCTTCGAACTCTCTAGATTCCTGTGTGTTCTACTACACTACCCTAACACTCCACCCACCAGGACCTATGATTGGTCCCCTGTTCTAGGTGTTGCATGTTGGGTTGGATCTCCAAGTTAACTATTTCATTGCTGAGTCAAAGGATATTGCGGCTGCATTTGTGGCTGCAATACCCTCCTGTGACGCACTCGTTGCGGGGCGCCACAATAAGCCACCCTAAAAATATGTGTTTTTAGGGATCGCCTATAACTATGTAAGTTGTGGATAGACCTAATTTCTTGGGGTAGAGTAGTCCAGAGAATTGGTGCAGCTCGGGAGAGGTCTTGGAGCCGGGAGCCATATGAAGTGTTCTGCAAATCCTGAGTCCACATAAGCCTCTTCTGATCGAACCCCATTAAAGGCCACTTGCATGGACAGAATCAAATGCAGAGAGTTATCCTCTTCGCCTAGGGAGACCTCTCCAACGAGTCCTAGACAGAGGAGTTTTCCAGCTTCTCAGGACAATTATGGAGCATACGTTTTGCGCTACCTCAGTAGAGGCACACGTCTTGGGACAATCTCCCCTTACGTTGATGCTCCGCTACCTTGACTCGGTCAATCTACATAGGTTTAGGTACAGAGGAGGTTGTGCAGGATCAGAAAGAAAATTTCTGGGAGACAGGAGCTACACAAGAGGACCTCCTTTCTTGTGACCTCTCAAAGGATTATTCTTGGAACTTTAGGTTGACCCGAGTAGCAACAGTGATCAAGTCGTACAGAGTCAAGGAATGTCTCATCCAGCCAACTCATCTTTAATTCGATCAGAAAGGCCCTGCAAGAAGTGGAT
Organism: Allobates femoralis; assembly: GCA_033576535.1. Taxonomy (NCBI): domain Eukaryota; kingdom Metazoa; phylum Chordata; class Amphibia; order Anura; family Aromobatidae; genus Allobates; species Allobates femoralis. Next base: position 39,544,937 of record JARQOC010000005.1, read on the forward strand.
GGCATACATGCTTACAGTGAGGGAACCTTGGCGCATGGTGGAGAGAGAGGCCGTAGAGGAGGTTATTCGTCAGGTCTCCAGGAAGGCTGACAGATTGGATCATTCTTCTCCATTAAATGCGTGATCTGAGTGAGGGCCTCTCCCTCCAGGTGAGATACTAGGAAAGCTACTCTGGCCTGATTGGTAGGATACTAGCAAGGTAGGAGGTCAAAGTTCAGCTGCTGCTGTGTTAGGAATCCCTGGCACAGCTTGAAATCCCCATTATAGAATGGAGGTTTACATGGGTTAGGAGGCATGGGAGCTGAGATTTCTGCAGGAACTGGAGTAGTGGCCTGGGCAGGAGTTGGAATGGGTGTCCATAGATTGCATAAAGGTCATGTTCTGGTTTTGATTCTCCTGGAGGTTGGCAAGCTGTGGCATGGCTGGGGACTTGGAGCAAGTGGCGTCCATGGCCTAAGCAAACTGTTATAATTGCGGGAGGTGCGCATCCGGGAGTGGACCCACTGGGTCGTGACAACTTTGCCGACTGAAGGAGAAAACTTGGCTAACCAAACTGGAACAGTAGCCGCCAAGTGTAATGCCAGCTGGATCTGGATGCCACAATGGTTGTCACCAGAGGTCACCTTTTACAGACAAGGCTCGACAGTCTCTGTGTGGTATGGCCGGAGGTTCTGGTGCAGGCAGTAGCGGACTGTAGCAGACAGGTGAAGGCTGGGGTAAGCTATCACAGAGAGGTTCAGGCTGTCGCAGGCCGATGCAGGAAGGATGTGGTGGGGTCTAGGATGAACAGACATTAGGTTCACTTTAATATCTTATCACTGGGGTTGAACAGGTGATCAAAGGTATTTCAGTGTAACATTACTGCTACTTTCACACATCCATATTTCCCTCTGTGCACTGACCCATAGAGTTTAAAGAGGACTTTTCACTGAATTTGATAATCAAAATAAGGTGCCTCTTCTAATTGCTGCTACCCCTGATTCTGGAACAGTTCTTCTTTTTCTTCTGCACCCTTCTGTTCCAAAGTTATGACCCAGTAATGATAGTGCAAATTTACCCTTCATCCAACAGGAATTTCTCTGTGGGTGATTCCTTTTTCCTTTCTGAGGCTGCCAATCAGAATATGGCCACACCCACAAAGAAGTTTAGTTGGTTTGCACCATTGGTTTGCATCATATCGGGGGCATAACTTTGTAACAGAGGGGCACAAGAGAAAAAGAAAAACTGTTCAAATTGGTGGAACAGCGTCAAATAATAATAATACAAATAATAAATAATAATAATAATAATATAAAATAATAATAGTAATATATTGGACAAAGCATTTATTTTGAATTTAAAATAAATCCAGTGAAAAAAAACATTCACTTATCAGTAGGGATGGGCGAACATTTCTTATTTCCCCGTGTCCGGGAGTGGGAATGGCCTGTAAAAGCAATGAAACTGTTAATCCTGCTGTTATACTTACCAGTTCCGCATTTAGGCTTCCTGGTGTGACGTGCGCTTGTCACTTCCGGGCCGCCCCTTATCTTTTGTCCGAATGTGATTGGCTGTTGGAACCGGTCACATGACTCATTCCCCGGCAACCCAGAAGTGATGCTGAACCACCACATAGCTGCCCCATATAACGCACCCGGTAAGTATAATCAGGAGGATTAGCAACACTTTCATTGCTGTAACAGGGCGGCCCCAATCCTGAACAAGGGGAAATAAGAGATGTTTGCCCATCCCTACTTATCAGTTTTATTACTGAAATCTTGTGTCTACTATGATAAACACTTTGCATATCCTCATTTCTTCCTTTAAGGATCAGTCTCAGCCATTCAAGTCTTTGAGGATTCATCAAAAACAGATGAAAAATGGAATTCTTGCTTTACAACAGTTTTAAAAAAGTTTTGACTGTTTAATGCATTGAAAACAGATAACACATTGAAAGAAAATGAGATCATGTTTGATGGATGTAAAAACAGATATTGGTGTGTGAACGTAGCTTTACTTGATTGGGACAGGTAGTGAGCTGCAATACCGGACACCACCACTAGGGAAAGTACTAAGCTAGGGTAAATAATGAAGACATCATACTCACCGATGTAGGGGTGCAGGGTGGTAGACCTCGATGTACCATTCACAATAGATGATGATCACAGCTCTCCTCCTGTACATGATGTAAAACCTCTATATACATATATTGGTGGCACAGTAGTTCAGTGGTTAGCACTGCAGCCTTGCAGCACTTGGGTCCTGGGTTCAAATCCCACCAAGGACATCTGTAAGGAGTTTGTATGTTCTCCCCATGTTTGCATGGGTTTCCACCCACACTCCAAAAACATACTGCTAGGATGTTTAGATTGGCTTATCAGTCGGCGGCTCCGCAGGCGGGGAAATAAACAGTCTCATACACAGCTTCTGAGTTCTATGCCCAGTTTACTTAGAGTCACTTTAGCAATGCCGCCAGGTACTGTCCCGTGCCAAGTCTCATTTCAGATAGTCCTCAAAGAACTGGGATAGCTTGTCCAAGATACCTCCTTATATTCCTTTCTCTCACGGGTTGCTCTCCCAGTGCTAACTGTCCGCCTCTCTCTTCTGCTCGCGCCTCCCCACACAGAGCCCGAATTTGGCAACTACAGGTCCTGTCGGGTGACCAGTACCAAGCCCCCTGACCTAGGAGAGTGACTTTGCCTCCGTGTCTTTGTGCTACTAAAATTCAACCTTTTTGCTTACAGCAACACTGCCCCGGAGGATCAGCTCCACCTATAGGGAGCTTTGCCATCCTTGCCGCAATACCATCGTCCTCCGGAGGACTGTGGCAGCGCTGGTGACCCATCAACAGGTACTACAGGTGGCGCAACATGACAATAACTCTTATCCCTTGTACACAACCCCTTTTTGAAGTGTCACCCAGGCACGGGCTCAGGCACCGCCACCCATGACATCCCCGTGAACCCCTCTGAACCTGATACCCGAGTAGCCCACGGGCCTGATCTCGTGCCCGGTGTTAAGTGTTACTGGGTACTGTGTGCCTTGGACTTTTGAGCTGCATTGAAAAGAACGTTTCCCGCCTTTGCTTGGCTCCAAAAATGGGTTCCCGCCATCACTACAGGAGGGCCCAAGATGGCGCCGTAGCCATGTACTAGACACCATGCGTAGGCCCGGGGGTGTGCTTCAGCCCCTAGAAGAAGGAGGGCCAAGACGGAGGTGCCATCAATCAATCAGGAGGGCGGCTCACCGAGAGTGGCTGCCGATAAAGAGACAAACCGGAAGAGAAGGGCAGAACGAGCAAGGATCCTTTGTACCCGGCAGCATGGTGGCACCCCGTTGGAGAGACATCGTGCGCGAGGTCGAAGAACAGGCCAGAGCCGCACACGTAGACCCAGCAGCGGCGTCCCTCTTAACACTAGAGGTGGATGCCGACTACTGGAGAGACGCTTTTGGACGGCTCCACCAGGACATGGAGGAAACCCTGGAGTGAGTGTCCCGGCGGTGGAGCGCGGAGAGGGCCTGTGAACTAAGGACAATGAGAGAAGGCCGAGAAGCGCGAGAGGCAGCGGTAGCAGTACAAGCAGTCGTGGAATACCGAGCCTCTTTACCACCCATCCCGCCACCCGTCCAGACCCGGGACGCAGTAACCCAGACCAGAGCCCCTGTAGAACCACTGTCCCGAACCCGCGGCTATCTCCTGATAGAGCCAGTGCAGCCGTTCCCAGCAGAACCAGACGTGATCGTGGAGGCTGAAGAGGTGGGAGACGAGACAGACTTTGAGGAGCCAGAGGACGTAGAAGGAGCCTCAGGAGGAAGTACCCTGCAGGCTGCATGGTGGTTCGTAAGGCAACGGCAGCGGCAGGGTACCTCCATCAATGTGAGCACAGCAGAGACCAGAGCGTCGCCAAGAGTCCCAACCAGCAACTTACCACCACCTGAATACCAGTCATCCCTGAACCAGCGAGACCAACAAGCTAGACAGAAAAGAAGAGAAGAGTGCTTCCAGAAAGAACAGGCTACCCTGCGACTTCGAGATGAAGCAAGAGCACAGCCCCCGCATCCATTGGAGTTGCGCCACCAAGGAACCGTTGTTTTCGTTTACCAAGATGAAGGGTGGGGATTCATACGTGAACCCAGACTACAGGAAGACATTTTCTTTTCCAGACGAGACGTTGAGTCATACCTGCGGCGTGGACACCCGGACCCTGATCTGGTGAGCAGGTTTCTTATGAAAGGCATCCAGGACTTTTAGGCTGGTTTGCTATACGTCTATCCCGCCAACAATAGACTCCCATTGTAGAGACTATGACTGTAAATAGCCCCTTTTTGTCTCCAGCTTTATTCCCCTGCACTATGAAGAAGAGTCAGAGTCATGGACTCCTGTATAGAACTTTTATTTCCCTTCAAGTTGATAATGTGTGATATATATACAGCGGTCTGGCAGTGATAACTCACACTCAACTGTGCTGGACAATATGTTACTGCTGGGCCCGCACAGTTAGTATCGGTCCCCGTTGGGACGAGGTGGACTCATAAGGTTATTATATTTTATGCAGGTAGTAACAACCAGAGAGTAATATCTTGGCCAGTGGGTGACCCGAGGACCGTGAGGTCTATAATAATTTCTGCAAATGTGTGTGTAATGTTACAAGATAATTTGCCTCCTAGAAATAGGAGGATACTGAAGTATGCTTAAATGTATATTGTTTACACGTTAATATTGATGAAAATATAAAAATGCTTTTCACTCCCCGGTTAACAGGTGCGTATACTCGAGAATGAGTATGTTTCGTCAGGGGGTATGTGGCGCCCCACATGGTCAGGCGTCATACTGGGGTTTTGCACTCATAAAAGTGGTGTAATCTTCCCCAACTGCAAGTGGATGCTGGGCTGGTGGGTGGAACCCGTTCCTGCACTCCCATACTAGAGTAGTGGTGGGAGGTTACTCCTGGGAGGGATATAGTCACCTCTAGGGGGAGTAGAAGAGAATTAGAGAGCTGGAGTTGAGGAGAGTGTGGAGCAAGTCGGGAGGTCTAACAGGACAGCTCCAGGCAGATCCTGAGGAAAGATGAAAGGGGATCCTGAGAGAGAGTGCCTGACTCGTGAGTCTGGGCCCGAGAGAGAAAGGGGGAACACCAGCGTGGAGTGACCATACTCCAGGGAATTCCCCAGTCCACCACGGGAACGTTGGACCCGAGGATACGATCAGAGTTCACCTCTGAAGTCGTCAACCAGCTGCTGCAGTCTGTTCACTGGCTGCGGCACCCTGCCAGATGGAGTGGTCTGCCTGCTTCTTCACTTTGAGGGGGGGGGGGCCCCAAGACTACCTTCAAGGAGTAATTGGGTATAGACTCATCCTAGGTGGAGAAGAAAGGACTAAGGCATACCACGGGTACCACATACCACCTGGCATCCACTTGCAGCCACCCATAGAGCTACCTGTTTCTTTAACAACTTTTGCTGAACTGTGGACTTGTATGCTGATGACAGTTTACAGTAAAGTACCCGGGAGAGTGACTTTGCCTTTGTGTCTTTGTGCACCAAAATTCAACCTTTTTGCTTACAGCAATGGTGCCCCGGAGGACCAGCTCCACCTGTAGGGAGATTTGCCATCCTTGCCGCAATACCATCGCCCTCTGGAGGACTGTGGCGGTGCTGGTGACCCATCAACAGGTACTACAGGTGGCGTCATGTGACAATAACTTTTTCTTGTACACAAACTCTCTATTGAGGTGTCAGCCAGGCCATGGGCTCAGGCACTGCCACCCATGACATCCCCGCGAACCCCTCCGAGCCTGATACCCGAGTACCCCAGGGCCTGGGGCTGGACACTAGGGACAGGGGACACAACAAAGGCCCGTGGCTGCTGGATTGGGGCTCTGTGCGCGGAGGTGCATGCAGGAAGGAGGAGAACAGGCAATGATGGGGAAGAGAGGCCTGAGAGGACAGGTACACGACAGGGGTGTACTTGACAAGCCATCCTGGTTGCTAAGGACCATCCGGACCCCAACTGAACATGAGCTGTAACCTGTGTTGCATGCAAAGAAGAACTCAGTAAACCGGGTTTGGAACTCAGCATTGTGTGAGACTGTTTATTTTCTGCCTGAGGAGCTGTAGACTGCAAGGTCGCGCAAGCAGTAGGTGTCTGCTGTGAGATGCCTCGATCTCGCCATGGAGCCAGCTCAACTCTGCTGGCTTTCCATGAACTCCAATAACCCTTTAGTGGATGCCCTGGAGATCCCACTCCACCCGTGGGGTACGACACCGTCCTAGCTGCCATTCCACCATCTCCAGAGCTCCCGGCCTGCAGCAGCGGCTACTAACAGCCGCATACCACGGGTGGCGTCACAACAATCACCCTCCAAATCCCCTTACTCCAACAACTCTTTACCCTTAAACTCCCCTTACTTTTTATTTACCGCCCATCCCAGGTGGCCATGGATCAGGTCACGTCTCTGTGACAGCCCCCAAGACGCTCGAGGACATTGAGAGAGAGAGGCCCGGCTCCGAGTACCCCACGGCCCTCCACGGCCCTCCACTGGGGCGAGTCAAAAGCATCTGGAAAACCTAAACTCCGCACTACAATTGTGAACATAGGAAAACAAACAGATATAATTTAGGCTACGAAAAACAGGCCAAACCCACCAAAAATGAAAAATAAAAAAAGCTGCAAATATAATAGTGAATTGGGTCCTATATTTCTGGCTAAATGGTACCATAAATAAATCAAAAACATGCTCTGATATAGCTACTAGAAATCTTAAATGGTGATTGCTGCATGCTGAAGGTTAAAATTGACCCTGTCCTCTAAGGTTTAGAGTGAGACTCTATGCCAGGGATATTGGGCTGTTAGTATTGTTGGGCATTATCTTCCTCATGGGGGCATTTTGCTGGCACTGTGTGGTGCGTCCGGTATCTGTGGATGAAGCTGAAAGTGGAACCGTTGTTTTAATTTTTATTTAATAAATCAATATAACACGTGAATTTAAGCAACTTTGTAATATCAGACAAATGTACCGTACTTCTTTCTCTGTCAGAATTGATCAGTTATTATCAAAATTCTCACTTCTGAAGTAAAATCTTTATGCAGTGAAGACTGTCCCATTACTGAGATAGGAGATGAATTAAGGTGATTCCCTGTAGGGTGTATATAAAAAAACAAACATGCGGCGCCAATCTAAGCGCGCTACCAATGTAACTCTCTGGTGCCCTTTTAATGAAGTTTTATGCACTCACCTCTTGCCATAAAACTTCATATCGTTTTTCCAAAGCCTCCTCACGCTTTGGATATTTATCCAGGTCTGCTGCTTGCCTTGAATTGATCCTGTGTTGGGTCCTGCCACGGATTCCCACAGGCATAAAGGTTCAATAGGAGGTAATCCAATTCTATGGTGGGCGCGCTCCCCGTGGTAATGATTTTAAGAACTTCTTGTCCACAAAAATGTCTTATTACTCAAAACATGCGAGAATATAAAAAACGGATACTAGTATCTGTTTTTTATATTCTCGCATGTTTTGAGTAATAAAATTTTTTTGTGGACAAGAAGTTCTTAAAATCATTACCACGGGGAGCGCGCCCACCATAGAATTGGATTACCTCCTATTGAGATAGGAGATGGCAGCTGGTACTGATGAGATTCTATGTAGGGCAGAGCTCTGCTTCTAGCTCCTTCCTCTGCCTCTAGCTCTCCCTCTAGCTCTTCCTCTGACTCAACCTCCTGTCTTTCTCTAGCTCCTTCCTCTAACTCTTCCCTCTACCTCTAGCTCTGCCTTTAGCTCTTCCTCTGGCTCAAGCTCCTCTCTGTCTCTAGTTCCTTCCTCTAGCTCCTACCTCTAGATCTCCCTCCCCCTGCCTCTAGCACGTCCTCTGCTTCTAGCTCCTCCCTCTGCTTTTAACTTCTCCCTTTACCTCTAGCTTCCCCTTTACATCTAGCTCCTTCCTTTAGCTCCTGTTTCTATGCCTCTAGCACCTCCCTCTATTGCTAGCTTTCTCCCTCTGCCTCTAGCTCTTCCTCTGACTCAAGCTCCTCTCTTTCTCTAGCTCCTTCCTCCAGCTCCTCCTTCTACCTCTAGCTCTCCCTCTGCCTCTAGCTCTTCCTCTGAATCAAGCTCCTCTCTGTCTCTAGCTCCTTCCTCTAGCTCCTCCCTCTACCTCTAGATTCCCCCTGCCTCTAGCACTTCCTCTGCCCCTAGCTCCTCCCTCTGCCTTTAACTTCTCCCTTTACCTCTAGCTTCTCCCTTTATATCTAGATACTTCCTTTAGCTCCTGTTTCTGCCTCTAGCTCCTCCCTGTGCCTCTAGCTCCTTCCTATGCCTCTAGCACCTCCCTCTATTGCTAGCTTTCTCCCTCTGCCTCTAGCTTCTTCCTTGGCCTCTAGCTTCCTCCTCTGCCTCTAGTTTCTCCCTGTGCCTCTAGTTCTTTCTTCTGCCTGTAGCTCCTCCCTTTGCCTCTAGCTCCTTCCTCTGCATATAACTCTTCTCTTTGCCTCAAGCTTATCCTTGTGCCTCTAGCTCTTTCCTCTGCTTTTACCTTCTCCCTGTGCCTCTAACGTCTTCCTTTTCATCTAGCTCCTTCCTATGCCTCTAGCTCCTCCCTCTGCCTATAGTTTCTCCCTGTGCTTTTAGCTCCTTCCTCTGCCTCTAACTCCTGTGACGGGATGTGTGATAGAGCAGGAAGATACACCAGGCCGATGAACAATCCAACAGGTTTTATTGAGGCAGGGCATAGAACATCAAATATGATGTTTGTTCTTTAGAATCCACAATGAGTCCTCAAAATTCCGGGGGAGCCACCCGGCAATCTGACGCCAGAGAAAATGTAGAAGTAATCCTTGGAAGAGTTCAATGGATCAAACAGATGAGGGACACAACACAATCCCATGTGGCAGCTTCTAACCATTCACACACGGGCACCAAGATCTTGCCTCAGCATAAGATCTCGGCCCCTTGCATCTCAGCATACAACTGACTAGGCCAAAAGATGAGTCTATTGTTCTGTGTCATGGGATCCGCCCATAAATGGGGGAGAGTTCACACTTACTTTTCAACATGTGCCTACATGGAGAAGATTCTAGAAACAGACTCAATTCTGTCTTACAGGTTTACTATTGCAGTCAGCTTCCGCTGGAGAAGAACAGATGTAGAATCCCCCACTAGAACAAGCACAGCAAACACTAAAGTAGTTTACATAACATTATATTGCATAGAATACATGAATGCAGGCCACGAGGGGACACACACTGTTACAACCTCTTCCCCCCTCAATTTGTGCATGGACTAGTGACCTCTACAGGTCGCTTGTCCAGTAGATATAGTCATGGCGGACAGGACTCAGGGTTTCTCCTGCCTGGACAATCCGTCTGCATTTTGGTGTTGGCTGCCTCTTCTGTATTGTAAAGTTATAGAGTTGAAGAGCCAGGCTCCATCATAGTAAGCGTCCATTGTCCCCAGAGACTCTGTTCCGCCAGGTGAGTGGATTGTGATCAGTAACCATAGTTAATTCTCGTCCATACAGATACAGCCTTAGTTTCCTAAGGGCCCATTCTACAGCCAGGCATTCTTTTCAACAGTTGCATAGGCCACTTCTCGGTCCAGCAGCTTCCTGCTGAGGTAGGCAATGGGGTGCTCCTTCCCCGCTACATTCACCTGGCTGAGTACAGCTCCCAGTCCATAAGAAGAGACATCTGTCTGCACAATAAATCTCCTCTTGTAGTCTGGAGCAGCCAGAACAGGGTCGCAGACCAGGGTGTCCTTCAGCCGGTTGAAAGCCTCATCACAGGCTGGAGTCCAGGTCACCACCTATGTCTGTAAGAGGCTTCACCCATCCTCAATTAGCATTGATCAGGTCCAATGGTTAGACCTCCTACAAGAATTCGGTCAAGGACAACTGCTACTTGATTCAGATGTTCCTCCCACATCTGGCTGAAGATGGCGATATCATCCAAGTAGGCACAAGCAAAGTCACCACATCCCAGGAGGATCTGGTCCACCATCCTCTGAAAGGTTGCAGGGGCATTCTTCATTCTAAAAGGCATGTGTATAAATTCATACAGACCAAAGGGGGTTATAAAAGCCGACCTTTCTCTCCCTTCCGCCGCTAGAGGGATCTGCCAGTATCCCTTACTGAGATCCAAGGTAGTGACATATTGGGACCCAGCTAGCCAGTCTACAAGTTCAACAATACAGGGCATTGGGTAAGAATCACTGATAGTATGGTCATTTAGTCGAATGTTGTCCACACATCTTTCACAGTACTCCCATCTTTCTTGGGTACTAACACCACAGGAGGCTCAAGGGCTATGGGAGGCCTGAATTACACCAAGCTGTAACATCTCCTCAAGTTCTTGCTGCATGGTGTTTCTAATTGATTCTGGTATCCAATAAGAAGCTTGCTGTATGGGGCGGATGACCTGAGTGTCCACATGATGTTGGGCTACTGTGGTATGACCTGGTCGGGATGAGAAAGCAGCCTGTCTCAGATAGAGCACTCCCAGTATTTGGTTTTTCTTAAAGGAATCCAGGTGATCTCTCAGAGGAACCTGTTCCACACTGGATGGGGCTCTCGCTGCTTCGACAAGATCAGGTAGTGGGTGATCCTCCTTCTGACTGTCTTTGGAAGCAAGCCAACAGCTGCTATCACTGGTAGTGTCTGGTCATGGTACTCCTTAATCATATTCACACTAGATGTGGGCGGTGTCGTATACTGTCTCTTCCTTGTGCGCTATCTCTCCTCTCTGTGGCAGTCTCTCTGTGGCTGTCTCATCCCATCTGTGGCTGTCTCTCTCCCCTCTGTGACTGTCTCTTTCCCTTTGTGGCAGTCTCATCCCATCTGTGGCTGTCTTGTCTCCTCTGTGACTTTCTGTCTCCCCTCTATGACAGTCTGTATCCCCTCTGTGGCAGTTTCTTTCCCCTCTGTGGCTGTCCCTCTCTCCTCTATGGTGGTCTCTCTCCCCTCTGTGGGGGCGGGGGGAACGTGCGAGGGTGGTGGTGGAGACTGGACAACGGGGAGACGAGCAGACTGCTGGGAGCAGGTGGGGGGAGGGAGCGCTAGTGGTGTGTTCAGTGAGTTAATTGGATCCAACAGATGAGGAACACAACACAATCCCATGTGGCAGCTAGGTGTGAACCCTCCCTCATCCATGGGCGGATGCCATATGTTTAGACTCATGTTTTGGCCTAGCCAGTAGTGTGCTGAGATGCAAGGTGCCGAGATCTTATGCTGAGGCAAGATCTTGGTGCCCGTGTGTGAATAGTTAGAAGCTGCCACATGGGATTGTGTTGTGTCCCTCATCTGTTGGATCCATTGAACTCTTCCAAGGATTAATTTTACATTTTCTTTTGTGGCAGATTGCCAGGTGGCACCCCCGGAACTTTGAGGACTCATTGTGGACTCATTGTGGACTCATTACAGAGTCTGCAGAATTACCTTCATTTGTGCTGTTCCACTTTTCCTATTAAATAAATCACTTTGGATTGTTCATCTACCTGGTGTCCCTTCCTGCTCTGTTGCACACCGCATCACGGCTTCTCTCCCTTTGCCGCTAGCCCCTTCCTCTGCCTCTAGCTTCTCCTTCTGCCTCTAGCTTCTCCATGTGCCTCTAGCTCCTTCCTCTGCCACTAGCTCCTCCCTCTGCATTGACGGATTCTCCCATTCTCCGACCAAGGTGATGAACAACAAATGGCATACTGCAAGCGGGTGATGCCAGCAAGCAGGTGACGGATGTGACAACAAATGATAAACAGGCTGGTGGGGTCCGCGATATAATAGCTAATGCACGGAAGGTGGACTTCACGCCCTCTAACTTCTCCGGTCCCCAATACTGCAAGTATGCCATCAATGGAGGCTCGTAATACAGTTTCAAACAATTTACTTGGTGCTGTCAAAAATCTACAGCATTTTCTACATGATTAACAGGCAGCAATTCGAACTAGCTCTTATGGGTGCTGCAGAGGCAGGTGCCAGCTGTACAACACAACCGCCACCTAGTCCATAAAGCTACACCTCACTTGTGATGTATATTGAGCTCAATGGGGAAAATCCACAGGCATTCTGTAACATAACTGTGAGGGAATCAGGAACCCGGATAGAGAGGTGGGCAAGGGAATCAGGGGGAGCTAATCTGACCCTTTACATTGAGGTCCCTGACTCATCCTGTTCTCGGAGGTACCTCTGAAGGTGAGGAGGTCCGAGTCACCACCCTTTTTCCTAAGCTCATGAAAAGCCCTAGGCTAAAAGCCTCTACCTCCATCCACGGACGAGGAACAACCCAGCAGCTTCACATGCAAGATCTCAGCAGCAACAGAAAAGCTTAACAGAGCCTGACTTCACAGCTTGGGTCCAAGACCAGAATGAACTGAATCAGCGACATCTGGTGGAAGGAAATTGAAGTATTTATGGCCGAGGGAAGGAGATCGGAAGGCTCAGACACGCACCCTCAGCTCAACTGAGCTATTTGTCACTTCCATCAAACATTCAGCAACCTCCACCTGCAGAGCCACAGTGACTGAGGGAAAAAAAATGCTTAGTTTAAACTACAGTGGCAGCAGCACCTATAGCCTGAAGGCAGTCAATACAAAAAAATAACAGAATTCTGACTCACGATTTTCTGTAGTTCCATTTAGTTACTTGTCTGCTGATGAGTTAGAGAGCCCAACTCGTCCCTTTACTGAGCAGAGCAGTTATATTGCATCGTATTTCTCTGAGTCCTGTTCTGTGATTTTTGGACCCGAAACAGGACAAAGTGTCGGTGATCCGCACTGCTGGATGAAAAAAACAGGACCCAAGAAGTCTGGCGCCGTGGTGTAACTTTAGTTCTGACGCGTTTCGGAGCAGCCTGAGGAAGGAGCAGAGGCTGCTCCGAAAAGCGTCGGAATAAAGTTACACCATTGCACCAGCCTTGGGTCCTGATTTTTTCATCCAGCAGCGCAGATCACCGGCAAATCATCATGTTTCCAGTTGTTTGCCACATTGCACGTGGGGGTGTGGACCCAGTGGCAGCTGTACGAGCGCTAATACTGGTTGTGGGTTCACACAACCGGACCAGGTGAGCAAATTTCATCGGGCTATTGCCCCACTCTGCCTAGAGATAAGACCCTATGCACATTTTTGTCTGACAATTTTAGATTTTGGGACCGGTCACACTCTTATTTCCAATGAGGTCAGTGGGCACAGTGTCAGGTCATAATACAGTTAGAGTAGGGACCGTTCCTATAAATGAGTCACCTTGATGAGGTGGGATGGCTTAAAGGGATCCTGTCACCCCCAAAACACCTCCTAAGCTATCAAAACATGTCCCTGCAGCATATTATCACTAATCCCAAACTCCTTTTTGCTCTGAAAAACATCCTTTGAAAGTGGAGAAAAATGTTTTATAACTTACTCATTAGTGATGATAATGAGCTGGGGCTATATTCTTTAGTCCCTAAGGCTGGCCATCTTCATCATAATATCACGCCCTAATAGGCGTGATCTTCTATGCATATTGTATTCAGTGCCTCCCTGCTCTCCTCGGCGCTGTAAAGGCTGTAATGGGGCTATAATGATGCGAATCGCGTCATTTCCAGCATCGGGTGACGTCAGTACACCCACGCCGCATGCGCAGTGCGGGGCTTGAAGCCTGCAGAGCGGCGCGGGTGTACTGACGTCACCCGATGCTGGAAATGACGCGATTCGCATCATTACAGCCCCATTACAGCCTTTACAGCACCGAGGAGAGCAGGGAGGCGCTGAATACAATATGCATAGAAGATCACGCCTATTAGGGCGTGATATTATGACGAAGATGGCCAGCCTTAGGGATTAAAGAATATAGCCCCAGCTCATTATCATCACTAATGAGTAAGTTATAAAACGTTTTTCTCAGCTTTCACAGGATGCTTTTCTGAGCCAAAAGGAGTGTGAGATTAGTGATAGGATGCTGCAGGGATATGTTTTGATAGCTTAGGAGGCGTTTTGGGGGTGACAGGATCCCTTTCATAAGTTTTTTGCAAAAAAAGGTATGTATCAAGTACCCTGTGTTTTTAACAGCACGTGTTTTTATTTATTTATTGTAAGTTATTTGGTCATAATCTGCACATACCTTTTTCTTGTAGTGTCAGTCTATTTGGTGGTCAATGTGAACAGGCTCTACAGGCATGTTTACAAAAGTTTGCTCCGACTCAGATTTTTCTGTATTTCCAGAGCAGGTTACACATTGAACATTCACACTGCATGGCAATTTCAGCCCCAAATATTTCATTTAGCAGATTGTGGATAAGAGTTCAAGGTCATCCATTTTTTTCATGTGGTTCCCGCTCCATTTGACATGGACGTTTGGGGGTGAAAGGTTCCAGTAATGGCTTCTTGTTTTGTAACCCTACACCAGAAGATGAAGAGTCATGGTATCTGTAAACGGTGCTCCCCAGTGAGATCTTTCCTGTAACGCTTCTCCGACTTGGAGCCCATGTTGGAAGTGGCCGGGCGTTTGGCTGAGCGTGACTCATTTCATAATTGTTTGAGGCAATAATGGCGCTGCCTCCGTGCCAAGAAAACAAGCTTGCCTTGTTGTGCTGGCTCATGTCTTATTTTCAGTGTTTTGTTATTATATTTTTAGGGAGGTTTCGTGCCAATTTTCATCCCCTGTAACACGAGTGTGGTATGGTGTTATGACAACACATGTCGTTCTTCAGCGAGTCCAGGCCAAGGCCTGACAGGCCCGGGCTGCGATGTATTGCCCTGATCACAGGGGGGCTGCTACTATAGCAACTGCAAGTGAAGGAGCAGACTTCTGATTTCCCAGGCCTACCACCAGCGTTCTCGTTCCCAGGTTACGCTGCCAAAATTGTAAGACTTTAGAAATCCTGGCTCCTTCCCTGCAGACATATGGAGGTGGGGAAGGCAGCAGATGTTTTTACACTACAACATGGAGGAATTCTGAAATTGCAGCAATGTACCGTACGCTCCTCATAATCCTGCCAAACCCCCCAAAACCTAAACAGGTATGTACAGCCAAGTGCTGTAACCAAGAACACAGCTAAGACCCCTGCGGAGAATCGAAAAGATGACCAAGGGTTCTGAGATTTATTAGGGGGATTGTATTTATGCAGATAGTAATATAAATGTAACAGCAGACTGGATGTGAAGTCAGGAATATATTCCAGGAGAGAGACATACATACCTGGATGGGGGATGTATACCAGTATAGGGCCTAAGATATGGGACATATATACCAAGATGGGGAATATACAGTCATGGCCAAAAGTTTTGAGAATGATACAAATATTAATTTTTACAAAGTCTACTGCTTCAGTTTTTCTAATGGCAATTTGCATATACTCCAGAATGTCATAAAGAATGATCAGCTTAACAGCAATTACTTGCTAAGTCAATATTTGCCTAGAAAATGAACTTTAATCCCCAAAACACATTTCAACATCATTGCAGTCCTGCCTTAAAAGGAGCAGCTAACATCGTTTTAGTGATTGTTCCATTAACACAGGTGTGGGTGTTGATGAAGACAGGGCTGGCGATCAATCAGTCATGATTAAGTACGAATGACACCACTGGACACTTTAAAAGGAGGCTGGTGCTTGGTATCATTGTTTCTCTTCAGTTAACCATGGTTATCTCTAAAGAAACACGTGCAGCCATCATTGCACTGCACAAAAATGGCCTAACGGAAGAGTATCGCAGCTAGAAAGATTGCACCTCAGTCAACAATCTATCGCATCATCAAGAACTTCAAGGAGAGAGCTTCCATTGTTGTCAAAAAGGCTCCAAGGCGCCCAAGAAAGACCAGCAAGCACCAGGACCGTATCTTAAAACTATTTCAGCTGGGGGATCGGACTACCAGCAGTGCCGAGCTTGCTCAGGAATGGCAGCAGGCTGGTGTGAGTGCTTCTGCACGCACTGTGAGGCGGAGACTCTTTGAGCAAGGCCTGGTTTCAAGGAGGGCAGCAAAGAAGCCACTTCTCTCCAGAAAAAACATCAGGGACCGACTGATATTCTGCAAAACGTACAGGGAGTGGACTGCTGAGGACTGGGGGAAAGGTACAGGGAGTGGACTGCTGAGGACTGGGGAAAGGTACAGGGAGTGGACTGCTGAGGACTGGGGGAAAGGTACAGGGAGTGGACTGCTGAGGACTGGGGTAAAGGTACAGGGAGTGGACTGCTGAGGACTGGAGGAAAGGTACAGGGAGTGGACTGCTGAGGACTGGGGGAAAGTCATTTTCTCTGATGAATCCCCTTTTCGATTGTTTGGGACATCTGGAAGACAGCTTATTCGGAGAAGAAGAGGTGAGCGCTACCACCAGTCTTGTCTCATGCCAACTGTAAAGCATCCTGAAACCATTCATGTGTGGGGTTGCTTCCCAGCCAAGGGAATCGGCTCACTCAGTCTTGCCTAAAAGCACAGCCATGAATAAAGAATGGTACCAGAATGTCCACCAAGAGCAACTTCTCCCAACCGTCCAAGAGCAGTTTGGCGCCCAACAATGCCTTTCCAGCATGATGGAGCACCTTGCCATAAAGCAAAGGTGATAACTAAGTGGCGCAGGGAACAAAACATAGAGATTTTGGGTCCATGGCCTGGAAACTCCCAGATCTTAATCCCATTGAGAACTTGTGGTCAATCATCAAGAGACGGGTGGACAAACAAAAACCAACAAATTCTGCCAAAATGCAAGCATTGATTATGCAAGAATGGAAGAATGGAAGAATGGACGGCGATCAGTCAGGATTTGGTCCAGAAGTTGATTGAGAGCAGCCAGGGAGAATTGCAGAGGCCCTGAAGAAGAAGGGTCAACACTGCAAATATTGACTTGCTGCATTAACTCATTCTAACTGTCAATATAACCTTTTGGTATCATAATATGATTGCAATTATATTTCTTCTTTAAGAAAAAATGAGCAGCACTCACCATGTTGAAACCTTCAATCTTTTTTTTGCCCAAGTGTAGGCACGACATGGCTGCTGTAGGGGAGGGAGTGTGAATCTCTAGGAGATCTGACAGGAAGAAGCGGTACAGCACCGCGAAACGGCGCGTCGTCACTCCTCCACACTCCCTCCCCTACAGCAGCCATGTCGTGCCTACACTTGGGCAAATAAAAGATTGAAGGTTTCAACATGGTGAGTGCCGCTCATTTTTTCTTAAAGAATTTGTTCTCACTTTATTAAGCGTGCACCGCTATTCCGGACCTTCAACACTTGCACCTGTATATGTATGAGGTCACACACAGGCATATAGGGTGAGAGCTGCAGTGCCCAGTAATTTTTTCTACTACTTGAGCAATTATATTTCTGTATGTGATATAAACATCAGACAAACACAAATAAAAACCAGAGGGCAGCAGATCATGGGAAAATATAATTTTGGTGTCATTCTCAAAACATTTGGCCATGACTGTATACCAGTATAGGCCCAGAATGGGGGACATACATTCGAGGATGGGGGACATACATATGAGGATGGGGACATAAATAACTGGATGGGCATAGGAGAGGTGTGCATATATACCACGATGGGGGATATACTGTATATACCAGGATGAGGAAAATATATACCAAGATGAACCCAGGATGGGTGACTTGTATACCAAGATGGGGAACATACACATTAGGTATGCAGGGGTGCATCAAGCTCTCATGGCGCCTGAGCCATGGGTGAGGGGGGAGCTTACCCCATGCTGCAGCCAGCGGCGCCCATCACACAGGAAGCCGGTGTGTGGTGCAGGTGACGCCCCCTTCTACAAAGCTGCTCCCCCTGCCTGCTTGCCGCATGAGTCTCAGGACTCACACTGTCCAATGGACGGTGCGGCCCTGTAGGTATGGAGTCATGTGTAGCAGAATTGGAGAGATTTATACTGTGCTAGTATGGGAGACATAAATTCCAGGATGAGGGACAAAGATAAGGGTCAATAGTACATAATAGGGAGGGCAACATTTACAGTGCTGCTCACCATTATTGGCACCCATTAATTTTTTTCATATACTGTACAATATCTTCAGAGATAAATGGAAATGTTCCAAAGTTTACTTAGATTCCTAATGGCCGGGTCTAACATTGGCTGGACATTAGGAATCTCAGGCTTAGTGCCAGCTGGCAATACAAAGTTGGTAACAACTCCTTATTGCCCAGTCTGCCACTGCCACAGCTTCAAATGAATTGCCCATTTTCTGGAGTGGTTTCAGGCTACAGTTCATAGCAGAGGGGCCAGAATGTTTGCGCCACCCCATGCTGAGGATTCCAGCCCCTAAATGTCTAGTTGTACCTGGCTTGCAACCAAAAATACAGCGAAGCCCTAAGCCATATTTTTGGTTGCCAGCCAAGTACAACTAGGCAGCTGGAGGTGGATGACAGCCCATAACTACCTAGCTGTAACTGGCTGGAAACCAAAAATATGGCAAAGCCCCACAGCATTTTTTTTTATGTCAAGAAGTAATTAAAAAAGTGCTCCCCTCTATTTTGATTATCAGTCAGGTAAAAATAGGCAGCAGGGGGAAGTGGGTGGCAGCACGTACCTGCCCGCTGTACCTGGCTGGTGACCAAAAATACAGCAGAGCCCCATGTCACTAAATACGCAGCAATTACTCATTGTGTGAATACTGCTGCATATTAGGAGCTATCATTAAGGTCTATGGCTGAAAATCATGGCAAAACCTGCAGCACGAATTGACATGCTGCAGATTTTCTTGCACTAAAAATTGTGGCATTTCTGCCATGGGAAAACATGCAGCATGGGCACAGGTCTCCTGTCTTCACATACAGTTGTGGCCAAAAGTATTGACACCCCTGCAATTTTGTCAGATAATACTCAGTTTCTTCCTGAAAATGATTGCAATCACAAATTCTTTGGTATTATTATCTTCATTTAATTTGTCTTCAATGAAAAAACACAAAAGAGAATGAAGCAAAAAGCAAAACATTGATCATTTCACACAAAACTCCAAAAATGGGCCAGACAAAAGTATTGGCACCCTCAGCCTAATACTTGGTTGCACAACCTTTAGCCAAAATAACTGTGATCAACCGCTTCCGGTAACCATCAGTGAGTTTCTTACAATGCTCTGCTGGAATTTTAGACCATTCTTCTTTGGCAAACTGCTCCAGGTCCCTGATATTTGAAGGGTGCCTTCTCCAAACTGCCATTTTTAGATCTCTCCACAGGTGTTCTATGGGATTCAGGTCTGGACTCATTGCTGGCCACCTTAGAAGTCTCCAATGCTTTCTCTCAAACCATTTTCTAGTGCTTTTTGAAGTGTGTTTTGGGTTATTGTCCTGCTGGAAGACCCATGACCTCTGAGGGAGACCCAGCTTTCTCACACTGGGCCCTACATTATGCTGCAAAATTTGTTGGTAGTGTTCAGACTTCATAATGCCATGCACACGGTCAAGCAGTCCAGTGCCAGAGGCAGCAAAGCAACCCCGAAACATCAGGGAACCTCCGCCATGTTTGACTGTAGGGACCGTGTTCTTTTCTTTGAATGCCTCTTTTTTTCTCCTGTAAACTCTATGTTGATGCCTTTGCCCATAAAGCTCTAGTTTGTCTCATCTGACCAGAGAACATTCTTCCAAAACGTTTTAAGCTTTCTCAGGTAAGTTTTGGCAAACTCCAGCCTGGCTTTTTTATGTCTCGGGGTAAGAAGTGGGGTCTTCCTGGGTATCCTACCATAAAGTCCCTTTTCATTCAGACGCCGACGGGTAGTACGGGCTGACACTGTTGTACCCTCGGACTGCAGGGCAGCTTGAACTTGTTTGGATGTTAGTCGAGGTTCATTATTCACCATCCGCACAATCTTGCGTTGAAACCTCTCGACAATTTTTCTTTTCCAATAGTGGGCATAAATTTATAGTTATAGGGTCCCGCGCTCACTTTCACCTTCATATTTTTATTCAAATATGAGAGATGTTCACGGTATTGTCTAAAAGTTGTCTAAAGAGCGCGGGACCCTATAACTATAAATTTATGCCCACTATTAAAATTAGGGTGGTCAAGTAATGCGGAACCCCCTAGTGGTCCCTTGAGCAGCATAACTTAAGGTATCAAAGGGCCCCAGATTGATACCCCCTAGCCAGCTCCAGTGTCTTCCCTACCTTTTCCTACTAATTTTTCTTTTCCGTCCACATCTAGGGAGGTTAGCCACAGTGCCATGGGCTTTAAACGTTTTGATGACACTGCGCACGGTAGACACAGGAACATTCAGGTCTTTTGAAATGGACTTGTAGCCTTGAGATTGCTCATGCTTCCTCACAATTTGGTTTCTCAAGTCCTCAGACAGTTCTTTGGTCTTCTTTCTTTTCTCCATGCTCAATGTGGTACACACAAGGACACAGGACAGAGGTTGAGTCAACTTTAATCCATGTCAACTGGCTGCAAGTGTGATTTAGTTATTGCCAACACCTGTTAGGTGCCACAGGTAAGTTACAGGTGCTGTTAATTACACAAATTAGAGAAGCATCACATCATTTTTCTAACAGTTCCAATACTTTTGTCCACCCCCTTTTTTATGTTTGGTGTGAAATTATATCCAATTTGGCTTTAGGTCAATTCTTTTTGTGTTTTTTCATTGAAGACAAATTAAAGAGGACCTGTCACCAAACCAGGCTTGGTGATCTAATTACAGCACTGGATGCAGCCCAGTGCAAGGGGTGTGAATCTGCCCTTTGGCTCCAGCCCCTAGCCAACTCCTTTATGGCTGCACGATGTAAGTTTTCTAAGTGTATTTACTCGGGGTACAGGGCTCCTCAAGTGCTGGGAGCCCCATTGCCTGGATGCAGCAGACATGCTGCATCCAGTGCTGTAATTAGATCACCATGCCTGGTTTGGTGACAAGTCCTCTTTAAATGAAGATAATAATACCAAAGAATTTGTGATTGCAATCATTTTCAGTAAGAAACTGAGTATTATCTGACAGAATTGCAGGAGTGTCAATACTTTTGGCCACAACTGTACACTTTGATTACAACAAACGCTGCTGTAGATTTGGGGCATATATGCAGTGTATCTGCACTAAAATCACAGCAAAACCTGTGATATATACACAGCGTGGGCACATACCCTAAAATAAGCATGAGAATGGTGGCAAAAACTTTCTTGCGGCTTTGGTGCTTTTATTTTCCAAGAGATGCAACTGAACACATTGAATGCAGTGCATGCAGTTTAGTGACATATTTGCACTAAAAACAGCCTGAAAACTGCAGCAAAAACTGTGTTGTGGTTTGATGCTTTTTTTGGCCAGGAGATGCAGATGAATACATTAAACACACTGTGACATAGTTGAACCCTTTTTATAAAATTATTCCCTGAAATAATTAAAAAACAAAACAAAAAAACAATGGGACTTCACCCTGTTTTTGGCTGTCTAGCTGCCTAGTTTTACCTGGCTGGAAACCAAAAATATAGGGAAGCCTTTTTTTTATTATTTAAAAAAAATAATTTAAAAAAATTACAAGGTGCTGCGCTGTATTTTTGGTTTCCAGCCAGGTACAACTAGGCAGCTGGGGGCTGAATCCTCAGCGTAGGGAGACCCAAGCTTTCTGGGCTTCTCCCCTTTGAATTGCAATTCCAATTGCCCTGGTACCAGAGGCAAACTGGGTAATAAAAGGGCTAATGCCAGCCTTGTATTGTCAGCTGTAGATCTGTTGGACAAAGTGCCGTTGTGTCCGCGCTGCGGTCAAAAGGATCACCAGAGACAAGAGAGAATCTGGGCTGAATTGTGTCTTTATTCTTCCTTTCTTTAGAGAGAATCTGGGCTGAATTGTGTCTTTATTCTTCCTTTCTTTAGGAAGAATAAAGACACAATTCAGCCCAGATTCTCTATTGTCTCTGGTGATCCTTTTGACGGCAGCACGGACAAAACGGCACTTTGTCCTACAGATCTACAGGTTTTTCACCGCGGTATCCGTGGAGGTGCGGTCCTTGCAGCAGCTGTCTTTTACAGGCAACTACATTGATTTCTGGCTATCATACTGGTTGTGGGTGACACAACCAGAGCAGGTGAGCAGTTTTACTCACACATTCATTCACCTCTTTATCTGGAGATAAGACTATATTGCGCATTTTCTCATTTTCACAGATCTTGTATTGTCAGCTGGAACTATGCATAAAGTTCCTAATGTCAGGCCAATGTTAGACCTGGCCATTAGAAACCTCTAATTAAAAGTTAAATAATACATAATACACATAGAAAAATATTTTTATTACAATAAAGAAAACAAACAAATATTTCAACTCCATCTTTATTACTCCCACATAACCCCCCGAATCATCATCAAAGTCTTATTTGAAGTTTGCCACAAGCCACCTGGGAGACACCAAACATGTGGAATAAGGGGCTCTGGTCAGATGACACCAAAATCAAACTTTTTGGCCACAATGCAAAATGATATGTTTGGAGTAAAAGCAACACAGCTCATCACCCTCAAAACACCATCCCCACTGTCACACATGGTGGTGGCAGCATCATGGTTTGGGGCTGCTTTTCTTCTGCAGGGGGGAAGATGGTTAAAATTGATGGGAAGATGGACAGAGCCAAATACAGGACCATTCTGGAAGAAAACCTGTGGGAGTCTGCAAAAGACCTGAGACTGGGACGGAGATTTATCTTCCAACAAGACAATGATCCCAAACATAAAGCAAAATCTACAATGGAATGGTGCAAAAATAACCGTATCCAGGTGTTAGAATGGCCAAGTCACAGTCCAGACCTGAATCCAATCAAGAATCTGGCTGGGATCACATTTCAGGTTTTATTTACAAAAATTAACTAAACACAGAACAGTTTGCTCATCCCTGCAGCAGCAGGGATGAGCAAACTATCCGGTAACCGGACTACTCAGGATTATCCAGTTACCGGATTGCGGTTTCAGCAATCAGGTTCCCCGATTGCTGAATGTCAGAATCCAATTACGTTCACCGCATCCGGATCTGGATGCGGTGAATGCAATCCTACATAGAATCAAGTGTGACCCTAGCCTCTGTGTAAAAAACTGAAAACTGCTGTTCACAAACGCTCTCCATCCAACCTCACTGAGCTCCAGCTGTTCTGCAAGGAAGAATGGGCAAGAATTTCAGTCTCTCGATGTGCAAAACTGATAGAGACAAACCCCAAGCAACTTGCAGCTGTCATCGCAGCAAAAGGTAGCGCGACAAAGTATTAACTCAAGGGGCTGAATAATATTGCATGCCATTACTTTTCAGTTTTTTATTTGTTAAAAAAGTTTCAAATATGCAATAAATTTGGTTCCACTTCACGATTGTGTCCCACTTGTTTATTCTTCACAAAAAAGTTAGAATTCATATCTTTATGTTTGAAGCCTGAAATGTGGCAAAAGGTTGAAAAGTACAAGGGGGCCAAATACAAGGAACTGTATATATGTGTGTATACACATATATGTGTTTGTGTATATATAAATATATATAAACTAGATGGCGGCCCGATTCTAAAGAATCGGGTAGTCTAGAATCCATATATAGTTTATTTACTAATAGTTACGGGAGTGCGGTGAAATGAATTGTGTGTATACAGGTGGCTCAGTGGGTAGCAGAGTATACGGTGGCTCAGTGGTTAGCAGTGAGTGCGGTGGCTCAGTGGTTAGCAGTGAGTGCGGTGGCTCAGTGGTTAGCAGTGAGTGCGGTGGCTCAGTGGTTAGCAGTGAGTGCGGTGAGATTGGTCAGCGCAGCGACGTGGGCAGAGTGGTCAGCGCAGAGGACAGGGGGCAGAGGCGGCTGGGCAGAGGACAGGGGGCAGAGGCGGCTGGGCAGAGGACAGGGGCAGAGGACGCAGAGGACAGGGGGCAGAGGACGCAGAGGACAGGGGGCAGAGGACGCAGAGGACAGGGGGCAGAGGACGCAGAGGACAGGGGGCAGAGGACGCAGAGGGGCAGAGACGCAGAGGGGCAGAGGACGCAGAGGGGGCAGAGGACGCAGAGGGGGCAGAGGGCGCAGAGGGGGCAGAGGGGGCAGAGGACGCAGAGGGGCAGAGGACGCAGAGGGGGCAGAGGACGCAGAGGGGGCAGAGGACAGGGGCAGAGGACGCAGAGGACAGGGGGCAGAGGACGCAGAGGACAGGGGCAGAGGACGCAGAGGACAGGGGCAGAGGACGCAGAGGACAGGGGCAGAGGACACAGAGGACAGGGGGCAGAGGACGCAGAGGGGGCAGAGGACAGGGGGCAGAGGACGCAGAGGGGGCAGAGGACGCAGAGGACGCAGAGGGGGCAGAGGGGGCAGAGGGGGCAGAGGACGCAGAGGACGCAGAGGGGCAGAGGACGCAGAGGGGGCAGAGGACGCAGAGGGGGCAGAGGACGCAGAGGACGCAGAGGGGGCAGAGGACGCAGAGGGGGCAGAGGACGCAGAGGGGGCAGAGGAAGGAGCGCAGAGGGGGCAGAGGACGCAGAGGGGGCAGAGGAGCAGAGGGGCGAGGACGCAGAGGGGGCAGGCAAGGGGAGCAGAGGAGGCAGAGGACCAGAGGGGGCAGAGGACACAGAGGGGGCAGAGGACACAGAGGGGGCAGAGGACACAGAGGGGGCAGAGGACACAGAGGGGGCAGAGGACACAGAGGGGGCAGAGGACCAGAGGGCAGGGAGCAGAGGGGAGAGACCAGAGGGGGCAGAGGACGCAGAGACAGGGGCAGAGGACAGGGGGCAGAGGACAGAGGGGGCAGAGGACAGGGGGGCAGAGGACGCAGAGGGGGCAGAGGACAGGGGGCAGAGGACACAGAGGGGGCAGAGGACGCAGAGGAGAGGGGGCAGAGGAGGCAGAGGACAGGGGGCAGAGGACGCAGAGGACAGGGGGCAGAGGACACAGAGGACAGGGGGCAGAGGACGCAGAGGACAGGGGGCAGAGGACGCAGAGGACAGGGGGCAGAGGACGCAGAGGACAGGGGGCAGAGGACGCGGGAGGACAGGGGCAGAGGAGAGGCAGGGGGCAGAGGACAGGCAGAGGACAGGGGGCAGAGGACGCAGAGGACAGGGGGCGGCAGAGGACACGAGAGGACAGGGGCAGAGGACACAGAGGACAGGGGCAGAGGACACAGAGGACAGGGGGCAGAGGACAGGGGGCAGAGGACAGGGGGCAGAGGACAGGGGGCAGAGGACAGGGGGCAGAGGGCAGAGACACAGAGGACAGGGGGCAGAGGACAGGGGGCAGAGGACAGGGGGCAGAGGACAGGGGGCAGAGGGCAGAGGACACAGAGGACAGGGGGCAGAGGACACAGAGGACAGGGGGCAGAGGACACAGAGGACAGGGGGCAGAGGACACAGAGGACAGGGGGCAGAGGACACAGAGGACAGGGGCAGAGGACCAGAGGACAGGGGCAGAGGACACAGAGGACAGGGGGCAGAGGACACAGAGGACAGGGGCAGAGGACAAGGGCAGAGGACGGGGCAGGCAGGCAGGGCAAGCGGGCGAGACAGGGCAGAGGGGCAGAGACACAGAGAAGGCGAGGACCAGAGAAGGGGAACAGGAAGGGCAGGGCACAGCAGGGAGGGACCAGAGGACAGAGCCAGAGGACAGGGGCAGAGGACCAGAGGACGGGGGCAGAGAACAGAGGACGGGCAAGGACACAGAGGACAGGGGCAGAGGACACAGAGGAGGGGCAAGGACACAGAGGCAGGGGGCAAGGACACAAGGACAGGGGGCAGAGACCAAGACGGAGAGGACACAGAGGACAGGGGGCAGAGGACACAGAGGACAGGGGGCAGGAGGAACACAGAGGACAGGGGGCAGAGGACACAGAGGAGAGGGGGCAGAGGACACAGAGGACAGGGGGCAGAGGACACAGGACACAGGGCGGAGGGGGTCACAGGACACAGGGCGGAGGGGGTCACAGGACACAGGCCGGAGGGGGTCACAGGACACAGGCCGGAGGGGGTCACAGGACACAGGCCGGAGGGGTCACAGGACACAGGCCGGAGGGGGTCACAGGACACAGGCCGGAGGGGGTCACAGGACACAGGCCGGAGGGGGTCACAGGACACAGGCCGGAGGGGGTCATAGGACACAGGCCGGAGGGGGTCACAGGACACAGGCCGGAGGGGGTCACAGGACACAGGCCGGAGGGGGGCACAGGACACAGGCCGGAGGGGGGCACAGGACACAGGCCGGAGGGGGTCAGAGGACACAGGCCGGAGGGGGTGACAGGACACAGGCCGGAGGGGGTGACAGGACACAGGCCGGAGGGGTGACAGGACACAGGCCGGAGGGGGTGACAGGACACAGGCCGGAGGGGGGCACAGGACACAGGCCGGAGGGGGGCACAGGACACAGGCCGGAGGGGGGCACAGGACACAGGCCGGAGGGGGGCAGAGGACACAGGCCGGAGGGGGGCAGAGGACACAGGCTGGAGGAGACACAGGCTGGAGGGAGCACAGGCTGCAGCGGAGGCGGCGGGCACAGGCTGGAGCGGAGGCGGAGGCAGGAGGGCAGACTTACCGGTGGGCGCGCGTCGGGTGTAGGAGGAGAGGAGGGGCGGGCAGAGCTGCAGGACAGTCAGTCCCGCCCTCTCTCCTCTCCAGGCGCGGAGCACGGGTACCCCCAGAGGTTGTGTGGCCCCCCGAGGTGGCGGGGGAGCGTTGCCGGCGGAGGCCGCCACCGGAGTGTGGGCCGGTCCGGGCCGGTTCCCTCATTTTGGGTGTGGGCGCACACCAGGCTGTGGCGGACCCAGTGGCGCATGCGGTCCCTGATGGAGAGTGGAGCGGCTGAGCTGGGGCTGGGATGTGGGTGGGCGCAGACGGGGCTCTGTGGGTCTGGTGCTTCCGGTTCCGGTGTTTGACACAGGAGGGAGGCCATCACGGAAGCGGAAGCGAATTTTGGGCGGAAGTGGCCTTCGGGTTTTATATAATAGATATATATGAGAGAGATAGAGACTGAGGGAGAGAGGGTCAGTGAGTTTTGTATCACTCTGGGACCTGAGTGATGCGGTAAAGTTTACCTGAGGTCAGAGTTAATCCTCGTCTCTCTACCTGACCTCAGGAGATCTGCACTAACATCACCCTGTTCACAGTGGAAACATGAAATTCACTACTTTTGGGTCACACTGTGAAGAGGGAAGGTTCACAAGAGGTCAGAGAACCACCTCACTTTATCTGACCTCAGGTGACACGCAGACCATGAACTCACCCCCTTCACTACGCGAGCCAATAATTATTAATTTTCAGTAATCGCCACTAAAGGACAGACACCTCATGGGATCTGTGATGGGTATGTGGGAGTAATAAAGATAGAGTCTAAATATGTGTTTATGGTTTTTGTTGTAATAAAAACATTTTTCTCGGTGTTGCGTCTTCTTTACTATTTACTAGAGATTCATAATAGCCATGTCTAACATTAGCGCAACATTATGAATCTTGGCTTTAGTGCTAGCTGCTAATACAAAGCTGCCATTAACCGCTTATCACCCAGTCTACCACCGCCACAGGGCAGCTGGAAGAGCCAGGTACGCTTGGGCCTCCCTACACTGAGGATTCCAGCCCCCCGCTGCCTAGTTGTACCTGGCTGCAAACAAAAATATGGCGAAGCCCCACGCCATTTTTTTTTTGTCAGCCAGGTGCACCTAGGTAGTTGGGGGTGGATGGCAGCCCCCAGCTAAACAGTTGAGCTTCAGCAGAGCGTGTTGCCACTTCAACAAGGCAGTGCTGCAGAACTCCTAGCTTTGGAGGGAGGGGGAGGGTAATTTACCCCAGGAGCAGGAGGAGGAGGGAAAACTGGAGCTGGCATACGAGAATAGAGAAACTTGGACCCACTATTTTTGGTGTGGTTAGGATGTGTGTTATCCCAGGCTCTGACTCTGTCTTAGCCTCCACCAGATTCACTCAGTGTGTTGTCAGGGAAATGTACCATCCCTGTCGAAGTGTCTATCAGTAAGTGGACCTTCCCAGTTACTGCATTGGTCGAAGCATGGGTGATATTTTGGAACATGCGCTTGTGTAATGAGGGGACGTCACACCAGGAAGAATAGTGGCGGTTCGAAACCGAGTACCGTGGGGCAGGCAGCCTCAACAGGTTGCGGAAAGAAGTAGTTTTCATCAGCCTAAATGGCAACATTTCCAGGGCGAGCAGTCCGGCAATGTGGCCATTTAGGGTTTGGGCCTGTGGGTGGGTGGCTGAGTATTTCCACTTCCTCTCTGAACGTTGCGCTCCAACAACAAGGTTGCTGATGATTGTTGTATCTGTGCAACAACAGGTTCTGGGATGGAGGCATGTGTGCCTGCTTCCTGGACACCAGATTGAGAAGGATGTAGCACAGGGGAAGTGGCAGTGGTTTCACTCTCAGACCCAGTTTTATACCACCTACTGGGGTGCTTGGCTGACATGTGCTTGCTGGTGGTGCTCAGGTTGGCAGTGTTCCTGTCCCTGCTCAGCTTCGTATGGCAAATGCTTCAAATTATCATCCTTGTGTCTGAAGAACTTGCAGTGAAAAACTTCTAGACTGGAGAACACAACCTTGCCCTGGGACCTAGCTGAGTTGGGGGTGCTCTGGGGAACAATTATCTGAGTTCTCACTCTGGTCAAGCCACTGCTTCTTCCTGCCTGTTGCGGTGATCTGGATCCCTCTCTCTCTGTGCTGCTATGCTTTCTATGCATGCCACTGTGCCAGATTGGATCATTGGCTTCATCATCAACCACCTCGTCTTTCAATTCTTCAATCTGATCCTCCTTTTGAGTAGAGATGTAAGACTGACCTGATGGCAACTGATTCTTATCATCATCATTCTCCACCTCTTGAGACAGTAATTGCTGTTGCCCACTATGGCAGAAATATTTCTGCATCACCGCACAGCTCCTCCTCATGTCCCTCTTGAATGGTGCTTGGTGAGTGGTCAGAAGGTATAGAAGGGAACATGAATAGCTCCTCGGAGTGCCCAAGGCTGAGGTCTCATGTCTCCTGATGTTGGGAGGAAGGAGAACCAGGTTGAGGATTGTGCAACCCAATCTCGTGGCTAGTAAGACTGGACCTTGTGGAAGATTTGGAGGTGCTGCTTGTAAGCAGACTGGAGGCATTGTCTCCCATCCAACCCACAACCTGCTTGCACTGTTCTGGGTTTAACAGTGGTGTGCTGCATGGACCTGAAAATTGTGACAGGAAGCTAGAACGAGATAAACTGATCTTGTGACCTTACACACAGCCACGGTGGGCACCACCATCACCAGCACGTCCACTTCCCTGTCCCTTACCACATGTCTTACTCATATTGAATGAGGTATGCAGAACAACTTGTGTCTGCGTTGTTCAGCAGTATTTGGCTTACAGAGCTAGTACTTTTACATTCCCTGTATTACAGCGATGTATGGGGAATCTTTTTGACCTATCTGCTATTTTTAGATAACAAGATAACACTACTACAAAGCCAATTAAATTCCTGCAATAATTCATGGCTGCATATGTCACCAGTATTTGGCGTACAATGACAGAGCTGCTATTTAAAAATTCCCTGTGTTATGTGTAGGCAAGATTAAGCTCTAAAAAGAGCTGTTAGTTTGATCTGCAGGTACGGGATTGCCACCCTGCCTTTCTCTCTCCCTGCTCCAAAAATTCTCCCTACACTAACCATACCTATCTGGAACCTGACTTCATGTAGCTCTTAAAGGAGCTGTTGAATAATCAAGTTGGATCACAGTAACACTTCCTACGCTCATACTATGCTACTGCTGTGCTGCTTCCGGATGGAATGTACACAAGATAGCACTGACAGGGGTTATATAGACCCTATGATCCTGGGTGGCCAGCCAAACATACTAATGCAACCAACCCCAGCACCCCAGCATGTTTATTAGCTGAAAATCTGGTGCCAAACATTCTGGACGGGTCACTCAAATCTCTCAAGGCGAATACCAGAATACTCACCGAGTACCGAGTATCTTGAATGCGTACCATTCCTGTGAGTAACGAATAGCTACGAGTATATTCGATAATCACCAATTATGACACTTTTGTAATCTTAGGATTTTGTGTATTATACGGTTTGTAAAATATTAAAGGGACTCTGTCAGGTCATTTTTCAGTATGATACTAATATTACCCTCCTTAAATAGTGCTCGGACAGCCCTTTTAAAAACATGTGAAATCATTATTGTATCATTTGTAGTTTTCTTGCTATAAGCATTTTCAGACACTGCAGGGAGCTGGTAAGTCCAGAGGACTGCAAACCTATTTCTTACCAGCATCCTCAGTGTATCTTCTGACTAGTAGGCTCAGAGGGGCATTGTGCATGCGTCACGCCAAAACCATGACGTACAAAGAGGTGCTGGAGATGCCGAGGTTGGTAGGTGCTGGAGCAGGGTCCTGCCAATGTTTTACTGAACACTAAAATTGACACAAAGGGATGAGCCTAAAAAGGTTTTAAGTAAGGGTTTCTGCTGAAACACATAGATTCACTATTACATTATCACTATCTGGAGCATTTCAGTTACCGTATTTTTTGGCTTATAAGACGCACCCCCAAATCTAGACAAAGAAAAGAGAAAAAAAACTTTTTAATGTAAATGGGGTTTGTCTTACAATGCAGTGTCTATCTTACAATCTGTTGCTATGTACCCTTACTGGTATATATGTCATCCAACCTTGTACATGACCTCCCCCTCCATACTTGTATATATGTTCCCCTTGTTTGTACATAGCCCCCCCATCCTGGTATATATGTTCCCATTCCTTGTACATGCCCCCCCCATCCTAAACCCACCATGGCTTACCAAGGGGGCTTGTGGTGGTGGAGAGAGGGTACTGGAGGCAGTGGCACTGGAGCTACGGGGATGTCGCGGCAGTGTGAGGTGGCATCCGCCATTTTCAGGCATAGACCATCTGTGACTCTGCCTCTACTGCCTGGGTTAACTGTAGGACAAATAACAATGGAATGGAATATTGCTATATAGACCTGTGACTACACGAGTATGGCCACAAATAATCCATGCAGCAACATTAAATGACAAATGTGTTTGTATTATGACACGTTATCGGGACATCACAAATATTGTTTGATAATATTGTGATTATTATTTTCTCCCTTTCTTTCCATTGATCAACCTTTTGTATTTATTTATACTTTATGTATATGTGTGAACTGGTTCCACTTTCATAATGTACCTGTGGCGTCAAATGAGTTAATTTGATCTTGTTGTAATTTTGCATTGAGTGTCAGCTTTTGTGGGGGGTGTTTCTTTTACTATATGTAGCTGCATTTTCCTATGTCTTTTGCTGAAGAATAAGGGGGTTTCCTCAAAACGTGTCCAGCGTGCCCTCTATGCGTGATTGATGGTTTCATTCAAATAAAGGATCTGGAAAGAAGAATTGCATCAATATCCTTCCTTTCATTATTATATGAATGGCTGCCAACCATCTTATCGGTGCAGGGGTCCAGTGAGTATTCCTGGGATGATATTCCCCTTCCCTTCCCTTTGGATTAGTACAACCCCTAGCAAAAATGATGGAATCCCCTGGCTCGGAGGATGTTCATTCAGTTGTTTAATGTTGTAGTAGAAAAGCAGATCACAGACATGGCACAAAACTAAAGTCAGTTCAAGTGGCAACTTTATGGCTTTAAGAAACACTAAAAGAAATCAAGATAAATAATGTGGTAGCCAGTAAGGGTACCATTTTTCAGACCAAGCAGAGGGAAAAATTATGGAATCACTCAATTCTGAGGAACAAATTATGGAATCACCCTGTAAATTTTCATTCCCAAAACTAACACCTGCATCAAATAAGATCTGCTCGTTAGTCTGCATCTAAAAAGGAGTGATCACACCTGGGAGAGCTGCTGCACCAAGTGGACTGACATGAATCATGGCTCCAACACGAGAGATGTCAATTGAAACAAAGGAGAGGATTATCAAACTATTAAAAGAGGGTAAATCATCACACAATGTTGCAAAAGATGTTGGTTGTTCACAGTCAGCTGTGTATAAAATCTGGACGAAATACAAACAACATGGTAAGGTTGTTAAAGGGAAACATACTGGTAGACCAAGGAAGACATCAAAGCGTCAAGACCGGAAACTTAAAGCAATATGTCTCCAAAACAGGAAATGCACAACAACAAATGAGGAACGAATGGGAGGAAACTGGAGTCAATGTCTGTGACCGACTGTAAGAAACCGCCTAAAGGAAATGGGATTTACATACAGAAAAGCTAAACATAAGCCATCATTAACTCAAACAATATTACAAAAAACAAGGTTACAATGGGCTAAGGAAAAGCAATCGTGGACTGTGGATGACTGGATGAAAGTCATATTCAGTGATGAATCGCAAATCTGCATTGGGCAAGGTGATGATGCTGGAACTTTTGTTTGGTGCCATTCCAATGAGGTTTATAAAGATAATTGCCTGAAGAGAACATGCAAATTTACACAGACATTGATGATATGGCGCTGCATGTCAGGTAAAGGCACTGGGGAGATGGCTGTCATTACATCTTCAATACATGCCCAAGTTTTTATTGATATTTTGGACACTTTTCTTATCCCATCAATTGAAAGGATGTTTGGGGATGATGAAATCATTTATCAAGATGATGATGCATCTTGCCAGAGCAAAAACTGTGAAAACATTCCTTGAAAGAAGACACATAAGGTCAATGTCATGGCCTGCAAATAGTCCGGATCTCAATCCAATTGAAAATCTTTGGTGGAACTTGAAGAAAATGGTCCATGACAAGGCTCCAACCTCCAAAGCTGATCTGGCAACAGCAATCAGAGAAAGTTGGAGCCAGATTGATGATGAGTACTGTTTGTCACTTATTAAGTCCATGCCTCAGAGACTGCAAGCTGTTATTAAAGACAGAGATGGTGCCACAAAATACTAGTGATGTATTGGAGTGTTCTTTTGTGTGTTTGTTGTTCATGATTCCATAATTTTTTCCTCAGAATTGAGTGATTCCAGAATTTTTTCCCTCTGTTTGGTCTGAAAAAAATTACCCTTACTGATGACCACATTTTTTATCTTGATTTCTTTTAGTGTTTCTTAAAGCCATGAAGTTGCCATTTGAAATTACTTTAGTTTTGTGTCATGTCTGTTTTTTTCTACAATATTAAAACAACTGAATGAACATCCTACAAACCCGGTGATTCCAGAATTTTTGCCAGAGGTTGTATAACTGAATGTATCAGGTAATTGACTCTGAATTTTAGCTATGTATTGATTTATCTAGAATGACAATAGCCCCGCCTTTGTCAGCGGATTTCACTATCAGATTCTTATTAATTTTAAGATAATTTTCTGAGATAATGACCTTTGGGTTTTCATTGTCTGTAAGCCATAATCATCAACATTTACAGAAATAAACACTTGAAATAGATTCCTCTGTGTGTAATGACTCTATATAATATATGTGTTTCACTTTTTGTATTGAATTACTCAAAAAAATAACTTTTTGATGATATTCTAATTCATTGAGATGAACTTGTATATCCAAAATGGATTATAGAATTATATAGTCACAGGTGATGGATCACAAAAACAGGACTACAAGAGAACAACATGTACCGTATATACTCGTGTATAAGTCGAGTTTTCTGCACAAAAAATGTGCTGAAAAGTCTCCCCTCGGCTTATACACGAGTATATACGGTACTTAGTGGTATACAGCCCCCCCCCGTGGTATACAGGGCCCCCCCCCGTGGTATACAGGGCCCCCCCCGTGGTATACCGCCGCCGCTCTGTCACCGTCACAGCGCTATTCCGGGTCTTCATGCTTCCTTCACCGACGCACAGGAAATGACGTCATTGTCTGTGCGCCGGAGAAGGAAGCTTGAAGACCCGGAATAGCGCGGTGACGGTGACAGAGCGGCAGCGGCGACACGATACGTATAATGATATCTTCTTTTACAGGTTGCCACAACCAAGGGGGGGCCCTGTATACCACGGGGGGGGGGGGGGGGCTGTATACCACTGGGTACTACAGCTGGGGCTGCTGTATACCCCTCTGGGGCTGCTGTATACCTCTCTGGGGTCGCTGTATACCTATGGGGCTGCTGTATACCTCTGGGGCTGCTGTATACCTCTGGGGCTGCTATATACCTCTGGGGCTGCTGTATACCCCTCTGGGGCTGCTGTATACCTCTCTGGGGCTGCTGTATACCTATGGGGCTGCTGTATACCTCTGGGGCTGCTACATACCTCTAGGGCTGCTGTATACCCTCTGGGGCTGCTGTATACCCCTCTGGGGCTGCTGTATACCTCTCTGGGGCTGCTGTATACCTCTGGGGCTGCTGTATACCTCTGGGGCTGCTCTATACCCCTCTGGGGCTGCTGTATACCTCTCTGGGTCTGCTGTATACCTATGGGGCTGCTGTATACCTCTGGGGCTGCTATATACCTCTGGGGCTGCTGTATACCCTCTGGGGCTGCTGTATACCCCTCTGGGGCTGCTGTATAACCCTCTGGGGCTGCTGTATACCCCTCTGGGGCTGCTGTATACCTCTCTGTGGCTGCTGTATACCTATGGGGCTGCTGTATACCTCTGGGTTGCTATATACCTCTGGGGCTGCTGTATACCCCTCTGGGGCTGCTGTATACTCTCTCTAGGGGGCTGCTGTATACCGCTCTGGGGCTGCTGTATACGCTCTGGGGCTGCTGTATACAGCTCTGGTCTGGGGCTGCTGTATACAGCTCTGGGGTTGCTGTATACAGCTCTGGGGCTGCTGTATACAGCTCTGGGGCTGCTGTATCAGCTCTGGACTGCTGTATACCGCTCTGGGGCTGCTGTATATACCACTGGGGAGGCTGCTGTATACTACCACTGGGGAGGCTGCTGTATACTACCACTGGGGAGGCTGCTGTATACCACTGAGGGGGCCTGTATACCACACTGCTGGGGGCTGTATACCTGTGCTGGGGTCCACCCTCGGCTTATACACGAGTCAATAGGTTTTCCTAGGTTTTGGGGGCAAAAGTAGGGGGGTCGGCTTATACACGGGTCGGCTTATACACGAGTATATACGGTAAATATAATGAACGCATACCCACATTGGGGAAGAAATGTGCCAAATATAAAGGAGTAAGTGGCTCCCCATGGATCTAAACTACTCTTTCTCCAGGACCACACGAGTTTACCTATTATTCTATAAGACATGTTCTTAACAGGTTTTGTGCAAGGTAAAAATACTTTTTTATATATGGTAAAAATAAAATTCCTCTCTGTATGCAACCTTCATACCCCTTTGGGATCTTTTCAGGAATTACCGTAATTACATTATTAATTTTTTCCACAACGTAGAGTTAAAACCAGACGTTTCCATCCACTATATAAAAAGACACATCTGTATGTTTCTATCACTCTCTGACATGAAATCAGAATAAACCTTTCCCATTTTAAGTCAATTAGGATTACTATAATTATTAATATTTACCAAATGCCAGAATATCGAGAGAGCGACAGAATATTTTAAGGAATGTTTATTACTTCCTGCGAAGTCACAAGTTTACATACATTTCATTAGTATTTGGTACTATTGCCCTTAAACTGTATGACTTGGGTGAAATGTTTTGGATCCTTCCACAAGCTTCTCACAATAGATGATAGGAATTTGGGCCCATTCCTCCTGACAGAAGTCGTGTAAGGCTGGGGTCACACATAAGCCCCTGGTCCGTTTTTGGCTTTACTTTTGTCATTTTTTTTTCTAAGTCCAAAAACTGACAGAAAAACGGATTGGATGTAATAAACACCCTGTCCGTTTTTTTCTGGACCTCAAAACATTGCTCTGTCCGTTTTTGAGCCAAAAACGTTGCTAGCATCAGTTAAAAAACGCATGCGTTATTTTAACATGGGGCCCTATGGGAAACGCATGCGTTAACGCATGGCACATATAGGCACCTGCGTTAACGCATGCGTTAACGCATATGCATTTTTAATGAAAAAATGACTAAGTCCAAAAACGTTCAGGGGTGCAGGAGGCTCAAAAAGCACCCTATAAAAAACGGATTGGTGATGAAAATCACTTCCAAAAACGGATTTCTATGTGTGACCCCAGCCTAACAGAGCCATGTTTGTAGGTCTTCTTGCTCTCACCTTATTTTACAGCTTTGCCCATAAACGTTCACTAGGATTGAGATCAGGGCTTTGTGATTGCCGCTCCAACACATTGACTTCGATATCCTTAAGCCACTGTGTAACCAGTTTGGCAGTAGCTTCAGGTCATTGTTCATTTGGAAGACCCACTTCTGCCCAAACTTTAAGTCCCTGGCTGATGTCTTGAGATGTTGCTTCAGTATTGCCACATAATCTTCTTTCCTCATGATGCCATCTATTTTGTGAAGTTCACCAGTCCCTCCTGCAGCAAAACAATCCCACAACATGATGCTGCCGCCTCCGTGTTTCACAGTTGGGATGGTGTTCTTAAACTTTTAAACTTGTCTCTTTTTCTTCCAAATGTAATGATGGATATTATAGCCAAACAGTTCAATTTTAGTTTTATCAGACCACAGGACGTCTCCAAAAGTGTAGTTCTTTGTTCCTGGGTGCATTTGCAAAAATTAATCTGGCTTTTTTTATGTTTCTTTTGGAGTAATGGCTTCCTCCTGGCAGAGGGACCTTTCAGCCCATATTGATACAGTACTCATTTTAGATAATGACACCCAATCTTACCAGCTTCTGTCTTCATCTGCACAAGGTCTTTTGCTTTGCTCTTTGGTTGATATGTACATGTCAGACCAAAGCACTTTCATCTCTGGGACACAGAACCCGTCACCTTCCTAAGCGGCATGATGGCTGGACTTTCCCATCTTGTTTGTCCTTGAATATAATTGTTTGTACAGATGAACCCAATTGCACCCAAGGATGAATCAGACTTGTGCAAGTCCACAATTCTCTTCCTGATATCTTGGCTGATTTCTTTAGACTTTCCCATGATGATACACAAAGAAAGGGTGTGTTTCAGGTGTGTAATAAAATACATTCACAGGTGTGTCTCTAATTAACTTAGATGTTGCCAATAAGCTTATCAGAAGCTTCCAAACACATGACATGATTACATGGGCTGTTGCATAGTAATATTAGTGTATGTAAATTTGTGACTTTGCAGAAAGTAATAAAAATGCCGTAAACATTCTCTCACATTATTCTGGCATTTAGCAAATATTAATAAATATTGTAATCCTAATTGACCTAAAATGGGAAAGGTTTATTCTGATTTCTTGTGAGAATTTGAGAAATAGTGTGTCTTTTTATATAGTGTATGTAAACTTCTAGTTTCAACTATTTATTTATTTATCTGCTTACAGTTTGATCTCAAGCCATGACGACTTGATGGATAAATGCTCTGTAGGAAGATCAATCATCTGAGAGCTTAGATGGGTCCACCCAGGTCTTCTCTGCTGTTATCTTTATCTTGACAATATCAAGCCATTGGTTGCTGGTCTTCCTCTTCACCTTGCTCTTTTAATTCTTCTTACAAAAATGTCCTTCTCCAGTGATTGCTCTCTTCGTATGATGTGTAGACAAGTCGTATCTTGGTGATTCTTCCTTCCAGTGACATGTCTGGCTTGATTGGTTCCAGTATTGATCTGTTTCCTCTTCTTGCCATCCATGGTATTGATAAAATCTTTCTCCAGCTGCACATTATGAAGGCGTTGATTCTTCTGTCTTGCCCCTTTATCGTCCAGGTGTCACTTCCATATGTTACAACAGAACAGACCAGACTATGCACGAGCCGTGCCTTCATCACCAGTGAAATGTTCCTTGATGTGAAGACCTTGTCCAGTGGCTTCATCGTTGATTTTCCCATAGGTTTTCTCCTATTGACTTTCGGTGTTGTCGCTGCATCTTGAATGATCATTGATTCGAGCAGGTTAAAGCCCTTTATCACTTCTAGTTCGTCGTCATCCATCTCACATGTGTCCCCGTCATACCTGGCAGTAGTTAAAATCTTTGTCTTCTTTGTGTTGAGTAGCAGTCCCTTGTTTGAGCTTTCTATCTTGGCTCTCTTTAATAAGTCCTTCATTCCATCTACGATTATTGCTATCAATGTTGTATCGTCTGCGTATCTTAGATTGTTGATGATTCCACCAATTTTTATTCCTTCTTTTTTTTCGGCAAGTCCAACCTTCCTCAAAATAGCTTCTGTATATACAATGAAGAAAAATGGTGAAAGGATGTTGCCTTGTCTGACGCCTCATTCTACTTTGAACCATGTGACGTTCAGACTGTTGCTTCTTGGTCAATGTAAAAGTTCCTAATGAGGCTGATCAGATGGTTTGGCACACCCATATCCTTCATGGTTCTCCAAAGTTTCTGGTGATTAATAGAGATGAGCGAACACCTGAGTGTTCGAATTTGCTATGGTTTCTCAAATGTCAGGTGTTCGCCGAATTGTTCGACGGATAGTTCACTGAACCAACTGAACCCCATTGAAATCAATGGCAGGCAACATAAAACACATAGAAAACACTATCAATGGTGTACAAAAGCTGCCAAAAACACACAGAACATCTTACCAGTTTCTCACTGCTTGCTTGCTTGCTTCCAGATCTGCTATTCCTCTAGTTTACTTCTGGGTGAGGGCCCATTGTTATTCGGCCCCCACGATATAAAATAGCAGCCTGCAGCCGCCCCAGAAATTGACACATTCATAAGAAGCGCTAATTCCTGGTGCTTTACACGGCTCTTCCAATTTCTGTGTAGAGGTGGCAAACTAGGTAATAAGGGGTTAATGTCAGCTTTGTATTGCCAGCTGACAATAAGCCCGAAATTCTTAACGTCGAGCCAATGTTAGACCCGGGTTTAAGAATTTTAAGTAAATAATAAATTTTAATTAAATAATAAAGAAGACACAAAACAGAAAGAAAACATTTTATTAGAAGTAAAAACACAAACATATATCTGGACTCCATCTTTATTACTCCCTCATAGCCATCCTCGATCCTCTGCGACGTCTTCATGATTGCAGGCTGTGGTGAAGAACACAGAGTCCTGTCACCACAGCCTCCAAACATTGAATGAATGAGCCGCCAGGTCTGGTCCAGTAAGCGGTGACTCCTGAGGTCAACATTTAGGTAACCATTGTGGCTGCTAACCTTAAGTAATTGGTCACCACTTACCGGACCAGAGCTGGTGGCTCATTCTTTTAATGTTTGGAGGCTGTGGTGACAGGACACTGTGTTCTTCACTGCAAGAGATATGAGCGCAATAGTCTGATAGTTTCCACAATTAGTAGCATCCCCCTTGTTTAGAATAGTAATAAATACCGATCTTGTCCATTCCTTGGGCCATTTACCTGTAGCCCGTATCAATTGACACAGGCATGTGATGACATCTACTGATGCTCTAGAAGACTTTATTAGCTCTATTGGAATATTGTCACATCCATGCGCTTTGGTTTGTGACAGAAACTTTACTGTATAGCAGCAAAGACTTCTTCTTTCAAGATGTTCAGTTCGCTATCATGTCCACTCTCAGTTTCTTCCCGGGGAGCAGGGGTCTTGTTGGGATTCACTTTATCACTTGCCTTTGTATATAGCAAGAAATGAATGGTCAAATTTACAAAAGTGTATAAATGCTGTAGTGCGTGGTGCAAAAATGTTCTCAAGCACAATATATATGTATAAATGAATTAACACAATGAATTTTTGACCTTTTTTTGATTAAAAAAAGCCAAAAAAAGTATCAAAATGTGACATTTCGTTTTACTACAAATGGAGAATTGTTTTGTTACAGCATTATTCCACTAGAGGGCAGTAATGTAATTTATAAAATATATACGCTAGTACAGGAAATTTATAGGCCAGTCATTCATTCTCAGCAGTTTTCTACAATCAGCCTATAATGCAGGATCCAGGTCACAGAGGATTGTCTAGTCCATGCAAACATACATTGATGCAAACCCTCAGCTGTGAGAAACATGAGATCCATACACATTTCCAGCCTCTGAATTTTAACAAGAATGTTTCTATTCACTGATGTGGCACCCCAGAGTCCTTGTGCCACAGTGTCATCACTGCCCCCGGATGGTGGTGTCACGCTGGAGAGCAACCGAAGGGTCTTCTCACCAGGCAAGGTAACCCGCACACAACACCTTTCTGCCTCCAGGGCAGAAGGAGGAGACCAAGCCCGGGTTCAGGGTGAGCTCCCCTATAAATTCTGGTCTGAGGCGGAGCCAGTTAGTTCAGTTCCTAGGAGGACTGAGGAAGACATCCTGGTGGACTGGAGCCTGCTTGAGCTCGTCCCAAGATCGCTGGCTCAGTGCCAGGCCTAAGGTTAGAGTCTACGGCAGAGTCGCAGGAACACCTGGGGAGCCGAGTGGCACCGTGCTCTTCCCAGAATATAGTGCAAAGAACGGACACCGGAGTCTGTGCCGGGCCTAACGTCCCGGCAGTCAATACCAGAAGGTGGGGAATTCCAAGTTTCCCAGCCACACTGTACCTGGAGACAAAGCAACGCAGAGAGTTTAGGAACTGTTACCCAAGACGAGGGTTAAGAAAGGACCCAAGTTGCCTGTTATTGCCTGTTAGCTAATGCAGTGGCAAGAGCCCAAACACAGAGCGCAGTAAGGAGGCCAACAACCCGGCTGGGTGAGGAGAACCCCAAGTTGCTCTCAAGCAAGAACTCCATTGACAACTGACCGGAATGCAGATGCTCCAGTAAAGACTGAATAACCATCAAAACAGTGAGTCTGCTTATTGCTTTCTGCCCATCGTCCTGCACCTCAACCCCTTACCACATCCACTGCCCCGGGGATCCGCTCCACCCATGGGGAGCCGATCCATCTCAGCTGCCCGTCCATCACCCTGTAGGTTCTGCAGCAGCTGTGGCCACCTATAGCCACATACCACGGGTGGCGTAACGAATAACTTATTTTAACCACTCGATCCCAATAACTGAACCCAGAGTCATGGATGTCGGGTCTCGACCCTTGTGACTCCCCAAAGACAGCTAAGGCCGATTCCGAGTATCCCACGGCCCTGGGGCACGTCACTGACATCAGAGTTCTTGAAAATGGTAAGGATTAGTGATGAGTGAGCGTGCTCTGCTTGTTTCGTGGCTGTTAGACAATTAACAAGCAGGGACTACCCTACCCTCTCTTACTGTATCCTCACCCATCCCTTGTAGACTGTGAGCTCTCGCTGGCAGGGTCCTCTCTCCTCACCTACTGTATCCTCACCTATTCCTTGTAGATTATGAGCCCTCGTGGGCAGTGTCCTCTTCCCTCCTGTACCTGTCTGTGCTTTGTATTGTTCATAATTATTGTACTTGTATTATGTGTGCTCCTTTTCACATGTAAAGCACCATGGAATAAATGTTGTTATAATAATAAATAATAATAATATAAGATTATGAGGGGTGCGATGCTCGATACACTGCAGTTCAGGGAAATTTGATGTTGGAGGGAGAGCTTATATTAGAGCAGGCATATAGGCAGAGTTGTACACTTGCTACCTTTGGTGCTTTACATGTGGCACTAAAGAGTGTGTTTAGCCTTGTTTAACTTAATAAATAATTTAATACAAAAAATGGTGTGAGGTCCCCCATTATTTGGGTAACCAGCAAAGGTAAAGCAGACAGCTGGGGGAAAATCCATTAGATGCTCCAGTTCTGGCGCTTTGCCCAGCTCTTCCCGGTTGCCCTGGTGCAGTGGCAATTGGGGTAATATTTTTTGGGATTTATGTCACCTGTGTAGTGTCAACTGGCATCAGAGAGGTATCTATCAGCCACCCCCAACACTAACCCAGTAAGTGTATATTTAAAAAACACAAGCAGGAAAAAATAGTTTAATATGAATAAAGACTCCTTCACACTATCCCTCATTTACTAATTTATTATTTTTAAAAAATCCACAAAGCTCCAAAATAATCCATAATGTACAGGTCCTGCAACATCCCCCAAAACTTTACTCCAGCCTATACAGCCTCGTACAGGGAAGGTATAAATTCCCCGATAGACTCCTCTTCATTACTAATCCTTGGGCTTGATGCCAGCTGACATTACACAGCTGACATCAACCAAAAATATTACCCTTTATTTCCACTGCATCAAAGCAATTGGGAAGAGCTGTGGAAAAGCATCGGAATTGCAGCAGATGCAGGCAATATACTAAGGCTGGGAAGGGCCAAATAACCATGGTACTTCCCAGTCTGATAATACCAGCCCACAGCTGTCTGCTCTACCTTGGCTGGTGATGAAAAATAGTGAGGGACCCACACCAATTTTTTTTTAATTTATTTATTGGGGGAACCCCAGGTCATTTTTTAAAAATTATTAACCCCTTAATGACTGCCCACCTTTTAACGGCAGTTGTTTCGGGGTACGTTCAGAGGTCCTATTCCTCGGCGTTACTTTTTAACAGCATCTGAGGTGTGAGGGAATGGGGTCAGTGGTGCATGTAGTGGGATGAAGCATAGCAATATTGGCTTGGAAGTTGAGTAACAAATATTTAGTACTATTTTGTTTTTTTTTACTTACTAGTCTCTCTAGTTTGGTTACCATTGTGATGCACATCTCCCTGTAGCGAGGGTGGCAGCACCAACTGTAAAAAACTGGAGCACCAGACAGCACCTTCCTCTGAACACCACATGCTATTCGATAGTGTTGTGTCTGTATAGCACTGAATAACAAGGTGATCATATTTGAGACTTTTTTCTATTACCCTCAGGGTCATCAAGACATCAAGTGGCATAAAAAGTCTACACAACCCTGGTAAAATGCCAAGCTTTTATAATGTAAAAACAAATCAGATCAAGAAGAATTATGTTCGAACTTTTTCCATCTTTGTCACCCATAATTTGTACAATTTAATCGGAAAATTAACTGACCTCTTCCTCGCAGTAGCTCCAAATGTGTTAGATTGCAGGGACCTCTCCTGTGAATAGCGCCCTCTTCAGGTCTTCCACAGATTTTCTGTTGGATTCAGGTCTGGGCTTTGGGCCATTCCAAACCTTTGATCTTTTGGAGAAGCCATTCTTTTGTTGGTTTGGAGGTTGCTTAGTCGTGGTCATGCTGAAAGGTGAAATTCCTCTTCATCTTCAGCATTTTAGCAGAATCCTGGAGGTTTTGTTGCAAAATTGACTGATATTTGGAGCTGTTCATAATTCTCTCTACGTTGGCTATAGCCCGAGTTTCAGATTCTAAAAAACTACTGCAAAGCATAATACTGCCTCCACCATGCCTGACTGTAGGTATGGTGTTATATTGGTGATGTGTAGTGTTGGCTTTTCAGTAAACATACCTCTTGGAATTATTGCTAAAAACTTAAACCTCAGTCTTATCAGATTATAACACATATTTCCACATTCTTTTTGCGGGCTTGATGTTTTTCTTTCTAAGAAACAGCTTCCATATTACCACCCTGCCCCACAGGATGAACATAGGAAATAAATGGGAGAGTGTTGTCACTTACAATACATAGCCAGTAATTGTCAAAATTCCTGCAGTTCCTTTAATGTTGCTGTTTGCATCTTGACAGCCCTCTGAACCAACTTTCGTATTCTCTTTTCATCAATTTTTGAGGGATGTCTAGCTCTATGTAATGTGAAAACATATAAGACTGGCACGTTTTCACATATTGTCTATTTTGACTGAGCTCCCATTATATATACTGTAATTTTCCCTTTTCCCTCTTTTCTTAGTCTGGTAACCACTCTTGGACACCAGTGTGAGGTCCTAGCACACACCTGATTTTAATTACATCCATGGACATATAAGCCTACACAGATTTCACCATTTCACCATCTCACTAGGGCATAGTGTCAGGACCTGGCAGTGGAGGCCCCTTGAAGTGGGTGCCAGACTTGATCCTTAGTGGCCACTAATGAGACTAAGACCTCTGATTTCATTTTTAGCACAGGGCAGTTACTGCATTACACATTGGCACAATTCAGTCTGATCTTCTTTTCTTTAGTGCCACTCATTAATTTACATTTCTCATATATACAGTAGTGTCGCGGCAGATATCCTATTCTTGTAGCTCTATGTAATGACACTGTTGTGCTCAATTTAACCTCCTTCTTGATGATGTCTTCACAATGTTGCATGGTAGCTCTAATGCCTTGGATAATTTTGCACCCTTCTCCTGATTGATGATTTTCAACAATAAGATCCCTTTGCTGTGTTGTAAGCAGTGGCATAACGACCACGGTTGCAGGGGTTGCATTGTGGCGCCCCTGCAGTCTGGCTGCCACAGTGGAATTTAAAGTCATCGGTACTAATGCCACGTTTGGGGAGATTTGAGGTACCCTATGCTGGACTCCCGAAGCATACACACACTGCCTGAACTCTAACCAGAGGGCTGGGTACAAGAAGCCCGTTTCAGGATGTTACAGATTCTGTTTGGAGGGAGGGGTTAGCTGTAGTGGGTAGTAGGACGGGGTAGATAAAAAAGAATCAGTCAGTAGCTGGTCGTGAGGCTGGGCAGAGGGACAAGCTT
This sequence comes from Allobates femoralis, assembly GCA_033576535.1. Classification (NCBI taxonomy): domain Eukaryota; kingdom Metazoa; phylum Chordata; class Amphibia; order Anura; family Aromobatidae; genus Allobates; species Allobates femoralis. Next base: position 39,589,239 of record JARQOC010000005.1, read on the forward strand.
CAAGCAGGACACCAGATCCTAGGTGGTCAGGGATTCTATATCCTGACCACAGAAACTGGAGGTTACTGGGTTGCATGCTTAGTAGACACACTATGTGTGACTGTCCAAGGCACAGCAACAAAGTGGACTAGATAGCTGGTGGGTACAGGTGCTCGCAGAATCCACATTGCCTGCCTGACCTAGAAGTCATCCACAAGGGAGCTAAAGGGGAACAGGATAGCTACAGGTACCTACAACCTCATCCTGAAAGGAAGTCAGCTGGTAGGCTAAACACCTGTCCGGCAGAGTGGTTCCTAATTCTTCTCAGACTGGTCAGACCCAAAGATCTGGTGAACCAGTACCCTGGACTCGCTGTTGAAGAGTCTGTCTATGTGCCTTCTTCCTGTTGCTTTCCTGCATCTTTTGCCTCACACCTATCAACAGGATGGGGGACATACAGTATATGACAGGATACCCATATATATTCCAATATGAGGACCATTTATACCAGGATAGGGACATATATACGATGATGGAGATTATCATCTAAAAGATAATTTATTTCAGTAATCCAATACATAAAGTGAAATACATCTACTATATAATCTCCTAACCGTGTCTGCCTGACGGCGAAAGCCGCGCACATTCAATATTAGACGATTATATAGTAGCTGTAACCTGGCGAAAGCGACGCATAGGCGTCGCTATCGGCAGGCTACATGCGTACAGCTGGGGCGACCCCCGGCACTGGTACCCGCTGCCCTCATCTTGCCCCCACCTCGCCTCCACCTCGCCTCCCCCCTCGCCTCCCGGTGTTCTCACCGGTCTTCTCCCTCTGTACAGCAGTCATGTGACAGGGCGGGAAGATGTGACATCACACAGCCCGCCCTGTCACATGAACGCTGTACACAGTACAAGAAGGGTGAGAACAGAGGGGGGCGAGAGGGATCCTGCCCCCGCCTTGATTCTGCTCCCCCCAGCCCTATCCTGCATCCCCGGCTCCATCCTGCCCCCCCACCCCCTGGCTCCATCCTGCCCCCCGGCTTCATCCTGGCCCCCCCAGCTGCATCCTGCCCCCCCGGCTCCATCCTGCCCCCTGTATCCATCCTGCCCTCCTGCATCCATCCTGCCCTGCTCGCTCCATCCTGCCCCTCTCCAGCTCCATCCTGCCCCTCTGGCTGCATCCTGCCCCCTGCAACCATCCTGCCCCTTGCATCCATCCTGCCCCGCTCGCTCCATCCTGCCCCCCGCCTCATCCTGGCCCCCCGCCTCATCCTGCCCCGCTCGCTCCATCCTGCCCCGCTCGCTCCAACCTGCCCCGCTCGCTCCATTCTGCCCTGCTTGCTCCATCCTGCCCTGCTCGCTCCATCCTGCACCCCTGCCTCCATCCTGCCATCCTGCCCCCCCCGCCACCATCCTGCCCTGCTGGCACCATCCTGCCTCAATCGCTCCATTCTGCCCCCCGCCACCATCCGGCCCCCTGGCTCCATCCTGCCTCCTGCATCCATCCTGTCCCGCTCGCTCCATCCTGCCCTGCTCGCTCCATTCTGCCCTGCTTGCTCCATCCTGCCCTGCTCGCTCCATCCTGCACCCCTGCCTCCATCCTGCCATCCTGCCCCCCTCGCCACCATCCTGCCCCGCTGGCTCCATACTGCCTCAATCGCTCCATCCTGCCCCCCGCCACCATCCGGCCCCCTGGCTCCATCCTGCCCCCCTGCCTCCTTCCTGCCCTCCATCCCTCTGCCTCCATCCTGCTCCATCCTGCCCCGCTCGCTCCATCCTGCCCCGCTCGCTCCATTCTGCCCCGCTTGCTCCATCCTGCCCCGCTCGCTCCATCCTGCCCCCCTGCCTCCATCCTGCCCCCCTGCCTCCTTCCTGGCCTCCATCCCTCTGCCCCCATCCTGCTCCTCCGGCTCCATCCTGCCCCGCTCGCTCCATCCTGCCCTGCTCGCTCCATTCTGCCCCGCTTGCTCCATCCTGCCCTGCTCGCTCCATCCTGCCCCCCTGCCTCCATCCTGCCATCCTGTTCCCCCTCGCCACCATCCTGCCCCGCTGGCTCCTTCCTGCCTCAATCGCTCCATCCTGCCCCCCGCCACCATCCGGCCCCTACTATACTATGGTGCTGCTATACATGTGCTGTAATGTACCGCCATATACCAAAGCGCTGCTGTATATGTATTGTAATGTACCGCCATATACAATAGCGCTGCTATACATGTACTGTAATGTACCGCCATATACCATAGTGCTGCTATACATGTAATGTAATGTACCGCCATATACCATAGCGCTGCTGCACATGTACTATAATGTACCGCCATATACTATACTATAGTGCTGCTATACATGTGCTGTAATGTACCGCCATATACTATAGTGCTGCTATACATGTACTGTAATGTGATTTATTTCAAGTGTTTATTTTTGTAATGTTGATGATTATGGCATGCAGCCAAATTAAAATAGGGAGGATGAAGTGTTACAAACCGTGCTGCTGTAATCCACGAGACATCAAAGGGTGAATATAATATTGATTTATTAGTCAACATGTTTCAATTCCACTCCGGGGCCCATCAGACTCTAGCTAGGGTGGCTTCACATTAGCGTTCCCCTCCGCAGCGTTCTGCGGAGGGGAATCGCCATGTGCGCGCAGCAGCCGCCAGCTCCTATCTTTATAATGGGAGCGCACGGTGCTGCACTTGACTGCACATGGGGCGTTTCCGGGTGCGTCAAGACCAAGCGCATGCGCCGTGCGCTCTGCCAGTTTCACTTGCGTTTCTCACTGGCAGAGCGCGCGCTCAGCTGTGCTCAGCCATAGGACAGAATGGGGGCACCGAACGCAGCTGAGCGCATAGGGGGCACATGTATGCGCTCCTGCACTAGGCTGCCCCAAGCCCTAAATGGCCCTGCGCTTGCATTTGTGCTGGCGCAGGGCAGGACAGCCTAGCGCAGGAGCGCATTGATGTGAAAAGAGCCATAGTGCATGCACTATTTTTTGGTGCAGATTTAAAAACGCATGCAAAAACGCAGGGTGCCATCACACACCTTAAAAAACTCATGCTGACATTGAAAAACGCATGAAAAAACGAATTTTTTTTTTAAGTCACTAAAAAAACTCAAAGAGTCAGGAAAATCCCCTTAGTACAGATCTGTCTGTCTGTCTGTCTGTCTGTCTGTCTGTCTGTCTGTCTGTCTGTCTGTCTATCTATCTACAGGTGTATCTGAACATCATCAAAAAGTTCATTTATTTCAGTAATTCAATACATAAAGTGAAACATATATACACCATATTCCAAATTATTATGCAAATTGGTTTTAAAGGGAACCAACCACCCCCAATGACCCCCCGGACTATTAATATCAGTCCCTACACACAGCACATACATGTGCTGCAATGATTTTTGCTAAAAAAACTGTTTTTTAAAACTAAAGATAATGATTTTTAAAGTTTAAACCGAATGGACGGATGGGCGGTACTTATCTGTGGCAAAAGCCGAGATCTGATGCCAATCATCCTCCCGTCTCCCCTCGCAGCAGTTATGGACAGCCCTTTGTTCAGCGTCACTGCCTGGTGCACGGGATCTCATGCCCGTGCACACGTCATCATCTACAGCCGGGTAGCGAGCGCGCGCTCTGACTTCCTGCGCTCGGCTATGGAAGACAGAGCGCGCGCTCGCTACCCGGCTGTAGATGATGACGTGTGCACGGGCATGCGAGCCCGATCACCAGGCAGTGACGCTGAACAAAGGGCTGTCCATAACTGCTGCGAGGGGAGACGGGAGGATGATTGGCATCAGATCTCGGCTTTTGCCACAGATAAGTACCGCCCATCCGTCCATTCGGTTTAAACTTTAAAAATCATTATCTTTAGTTTTAAAAAACAGTTTTTTTAGCAAAAATCATTGCAGCACATGTATGTGCTGTGTGTAGGGACTGATATTAATAGTCCGGGAGGGTCATTGGGGGTGGTTGGTTCCCTTTAAGTGTCATAGGGTTTTCTGTTTTCTTTTTTTCTTTCAATGAAACCCATTGCTGGTATTGTGTCTCAGGGTTCTTTGGATCACTGAAATCAATCTCAGATATCTGTGATAATTAGTTTGGCAGGTGAGCCCAATAAAAGGAAAACTGGGTGTTACACAATATTACGCAGGCCACAGTTTTCAAGTAACATGGGAAAGAAAAAGGATGTCTCTGCTGCTGAAAAGCAACAAATAGTGCAATGCCTTGGACAAGGGATGAAAACATTTGATATTGCACGAAAACCTAAGCGTGATCATCGTATTGTGAAGAGATTTGTGGCTGATTCTGAGCACAGATGTGTTCATGCAGATAAAGGCAGAATGAGGAAGGTCTCTGCCAGGCAAGTTCATCAGATTAAGAGAGCAGCTGCTAAAAAGGCCTTACAAACCAACAACAGATATGTGAAGCTGCTGGTGCCTCTGGAGTCCCCCGAACCTCAAGGTGTAGGATCCTTCAAAGGCTTGCTGTGGTGCATAAACCTACTATTCGGCCACCCCTAAACAGTGCTCACAAGCAGAAACAGTTGCAGTGGGTCCAGACATACATGAAGACTAATTTTCAAACAGTCTTATTTACTGATGAGTGCCGAGCAACCCTGGATGGTCCAGATGAATAGAGTAGTGGATGGTTGGTGGATGCCACCATGTCCCAACAAGGCTGCGACGTCAGCAAGGAGGTGGAGGAGTCATGTTTTGGGATGGAACCATTGGGAAACAGCTGGTAGGCCCCTTTAAGGTTCCTAAAGGTGTGAAAATGACCTCTGCAAAGTATATAGAGTTTCCAACTGAGAACTTTGGTCCATGGTATAAAAAGCAAAAAATTGCCTTTAGGAGCAAAATCATCCTCATGCATGACAATGCACCATCTCATGCTGCAAAGAATACCGCTGTGCCATTGGCTGCTATGGGCATAAAAGCAGATAAACTCATGGTGTGGCCACCATCTTCCCCTGACCTCAACCCTATAGAGAACCTTTGGAGTATAATTAAGCAAAAGATCTAAGAGGGTGGGAGGCAGTTCACATCAAAACAGCAGCTCTGGGAGGTTATTCTGACATCATGCAAAGAAATACAAAGAGAAACTCTCCAGAAACTCACAAGTTCAATGGATGCAAGAATTGTGAAGGTGATATCAAAGAAGGGTTCCTATGTTACCATGTAACTTGGCCTGTTAGGATGTTTTGGAGTTAAATAGCTTTTTATTTCAGTGAATGTGACCTGTTAATGCTGCAAATTCAACAAATGAGCATTTTCAGTTCTTTCAAACATATCAAATGTTTAGAAACTCCATTGTGCCTAATAATTTGGAACAGTGCATTTAGAGATTTTTTTTAATTTTGAAGATTATACTGTTATCATTGGGAGGTTTCTTTAATACAATTCGATGTATACTCTAACGGGTGATGACTTTTATTACACTGACTGTCATTTCCATTGACCATTTAGGAAAATCAAAGAAAAAGAATATATACCATATAATTGCCTAATCATGTCTATCTGTCACCGAAATCGTGCACCAGCGCTCATTGGTTGCCGCCAGCCGCGGCAACCAATGAGCTCAGCGTATTCAAAACAGCCACACGCATTAGCAACTCGGGATTGCCGTGACTACACTCACATAGCAGATGGGAAATACGACTTCACTGTCGGCTTTCCCGCCCCGCTATTTGATATGAACAGCTGATGCTTCGGCATCCGCGGTTCATTCAGAGTAGCCGCCCGATACCTCCCCGCTGCGCTCACCTCCACTCGCTTTCCCGCTCCCGCTGTCACAGAGGGTGAGGTAGAATCCTGTTCCTCCTCCCCTCTGTGACATGTGTGATGGCCCCATTTGATTTCGCAGTGTATTAATATACACTTCAAAATCAAAATTAAACAAAGTCAGAGGTATTAAAAATAATAAAAAATTCATACTTATCTTTCAGACGCCTTTTCGCAGTCTCTGGTGTAGAGGCAGGCGATCTACAGTCCTGCCAGGACCTGCCATGATGTCAGAGGGGCGTTCCCGGCGCTGATTGGCCGCTCGCGGTCATGTGATACATATCACATGACAGCGAGCAGCCAATCAAGTCCAGGAACGCCCGTCTGACATCACGATAGGTCCTAGCAGGTCAATTCCTGCGGCGGCTCCCGACTCCCGGACACTAGAACAGCCGTCGGAAGGTAAGTATTCATTCTTTATTATTTTTCATATATTTGACTTTGTTTAATTTTGATTTCGCAGTGTATATTAATACACAGTGAAATCAAATGGGGGCGGTCACAGAGGGGAGGAGGAAGCAGGATTCTTCCTCCCCTCTGTGACATCAGTGCTAGCACCGCCGGCCCCTATGGGAGAAAACACAGGCGCTGCTGCGTAAAGAATTGACATGTCAATTCTTTACACAGCAGCGTTTTCTCCCATAAAAGCACTGCGTAAAATTATGCACTGTCTGCACGGCAAAGTGAATTTCCCATTCACTTTGCTGGCAGACACAAGGCACATTGTGTGAACGGGGCCAAAGAGGAACAATGTCGGGGTGAGTGGAGCCTCCTCCATCCTGCTATTCACCCCCAACTACCCCTGCTCTCCCCTCTCACCCCACACAGAACCCACACTGCCCCCACACTACCCCCACTGAACCCACACTGTCCCCTCTCACCCCACACTGCGCACTGAACCCACACTGCCCCCACTGAACCCCACTCTCACCCGCTCAGCACCCAGTCACCTCCGCTCAGCACCAAGTCACCTCTGCTCAGCACCCAGTCACCCATCTCAGCACCCAGTCACCCCCCGCTCAGCACCCACTCACACCCGGCTCAGCACCCACCCATCCCCGGCTCAGAACCCACTCACCCCCGGCTCAGCACCCACTCACCTCCGCTCAGCATCCACTCACCTCCGCTCAGCACCCAGTCACCTCCACTCAGCACCCACTCACCCCGTCTCAGCACCCAGTCACCCCCGGTCAGCACCCAGTCACCCGTCTCAGCACCCATTCACACCCACACAGCACCCATTCACCCCCCCTCAGCACCCAGTCACCCCCACTCAGCACCCAGTCCCCCGCTCAGCACCCACTCACCCAAGCTCAGCATCCACTCACCTGCTCAGCACCCACTCACCCCCGCTCAGCACCCACTCACCCCCGCTCAGCATTCACTCTCCCCCTCTCAGCACACACTCACCCCTGCTCAACACCGCTGTACACCAACACCACTGTACACCGACACTGATGCACACCGACACCGCAGCACACCACCACCGCTGACCACACTCCACCGCTGACCACCGCCACCGCTGCCCACTGCTGCCCACCGCCATTGCTGCACACCGACACTGCTGTACACTGATACTGCTGTACACCGACACTGCTGCACACCGACACCACTGCACACCAACACCGCTATACACAGACACCGCTGCCCACGACACTGCTGTACACAGACACCACTATATAGACACCGCTGCACACTGACACCGCTGCACACCGCCATTGCTGCACACCGCCACCGCTGCCCACCGCCACTGCTGCCCACCGCCATTGCTGCACACCGACACTGCTGTACACCGACACTGCTTCACACCGATACCGCTGCACACCAACACCGCTATACACAGACACTGCTGCCCACCGACACTTCTATATACAGACACCGCTGCACACTGACACCGCTGCACACCAACACCGCTGCACACCGACACCTCTGCACACCAACACCGCTGCGGCCGCGACCAATCAGCGATATTGGCGCGGGATTTATACTCAGTATTCTTACATCTTCATAAATAAACTCCGGTACATACATATTCTAGAATACCCGATGCGTTAGAATTGGGCCACCATCTAGTTTGCATAATAATTTAGAACATGGTGTATTATATAGAGTCATTACACACAGAGTGATCTATTTCATGTGTTTATTTCTGTTAATATTGATGATTATGGCTTACAGCCAATGAAAACCTAAAGGTCATTATCTCAGAAAGTTAAAGTAGGGAGGATGAAGGGTTACAAACCGTGCTGCCGTATTCCATGAGGCATCAAAGGGTGAATATAATATTGATTTATTAGTCAGTGCGTTTCAGGGCTCCCAGAAACATGGTAATATGATATTGATTTGTCCTGAGGATGGGGCCAGGGAGCCCTGAAATGCTTTGAATAGTAAATCAATATTATATTCACCCTTTTATGTCTCGTGGAATACGGCAGCGCGGTGTTTAACCCTTTATCCTCCCTACTTTAACTTTCTAAGATAATGATGATGTGGCCAGGGCTAGGGGGTACTCGGACATCGGGACTGATGGCTTCTTGGATGGGGGAATCACGGGTGGTCGGGATCCCGGTTCCGTGCCTTGGTTATCATTTGTTAGATGACGGGGAAGAAGGGGATATTTACAAGGGGACGTGACGCCACCTGTAGTTCCCGGTAATAAAGGTATCGGCGCTGCAAGCCGGCCACTGAGATGATGGTGGGTGCAGCAGAGTGTGGGACAGCTCCCCAAAGGTGGAGCTTTACCTCAGGGCAGGGGTGATGGAGGATGATGAGGGGAGTAGTAGTTGTTCTTACCCTTCTGGTGAGTTGCTGGTGATGGTGTTGAAGCCCTCCTGGCACTGGCGGGAAGAACAACAGAGACCAGTTCAAGATTGACTCCACTTTACTGGGTACCGGCAGATGGTAAAACGGAACACGGTACAGTTTGGTTTACCGGGTGGATGTTGCCGGTTCAGTGTCCCCCTTGTGGAGTCTCTAGATGTTTTCTCTCTTTGTCTTTCAGGGTCAACTCTATTCTTCCCAGTCTCTACCACCTTCACAGCGCTCTCCCACCAGTCCTACAGTCTGTCACTAGCCGATCAGGTTGGTCCCTTACCGGTACGGACGGGAGCAGCAAGAGCGCACAATTTCTCCCACCACCAGAATTCAGTCCGCAACCACTAGTGCCCTCAACCGGTTTCTGTCCTGAGGGGTGAGATGTCCTTGTGGTGCTGTCGGCAACCTGGTTATTATGGGCCCGGAGCTCGTCGGAGGTGAACTACTGACCGCCTCGGCTTCCCGCACTGTCGGTGTTTTCCCCCAACGTGACCAGCTGGGTCCAACCAGTCCTCGCCCGTTGCCTTCTGTTATGGGCCCCCACTTAAAGATGGAGATCCCTCCTGTCGGCCGTACTGTCAGGCCCCTCCTTACTGACTGCCTTCCCAGCACTGTCTCTAAACTGTCACTCTCTCCCACTACTCTACCCTAGGCTCCACCCCCTTTTAGGACCTACTAAATGACCGGTCCCCCCTATTCTAAGTGGCCTAGTCCTAAGTGTGTGTAAGAACAGACTCCATAGGTTAAACCCTGAACTGACAACTTACAGAGATATTGACTCACCTTGGCCGGGACTCCGGTGGACAGGCGTTTGCTTCTTCCTTCTTGTCACGGGGTGCTGCGCCTGCCGGTAGTGGGGCCCGGTGGTACAGATCAAAAGAGAGACGTCATGGGTTGAACAGTTTAGGGGTTAAATTGTTTTGTGACGCCACCTATGAGAGTTCTGGTAACTGTACCGGCGCTGCGGGGCCTCCGGGGGATGGAATGCAGCAAGATGGAACACTTCCCACAGGCTGAGCGATGATCCCCGGGCCAGGAGCTGCACAAGATGTTCTGAGGCAGCTGCGGTTACCTTAGTATGCGGATAGGCTGTTCATAAGAAGGCACGGACACTGTAAGTCTCTGTAACGGGTTCTTTACTGTAACCAGCGGACAGTACATGGTATACAGTTACGGGTAGTGGACCGGGTGGACCAGTGGTTCTCTGAGATCCGCGGTGTTCCTCCATTCTAACTACTTGTGTTGCCGTTGTTGCCCAGGGATGCCAGATCGGGTACAAGGAGGCTGCTTGAATGCCCTATCCGGGGTGTACATTCCGGATGCTTTGGGGAGCCTTGGGTCCTTTGGTGGGTACACCGCTGGCTAGACGACTGTGTGTGGTGGTGGTGGGGTGCTCCTGTAAAGCGGTCCCTCCACTCCTCTGGTTCGCATAGAAGTGCTGAACTACTACTAGCTTCGGTACCAGCAACCCGGCTGTAGATGGGCACGGGATGATTTTGGACCCGCAGTTTGATGCCCGTTGGTCGGTTGGTAAGGCACCGGGGTTAATGGTGCTCAACCGGGGTGATGGCCAGGGGGGCTGTGCGGGACTGTGCAGGCCCCCTCTCCTACGTTGCAGAGATCATTGGTTTAGCTCCTTCTCCCATGTTGTTCTTTCACCTTCTCTATACACTCTACCACTACACTCCGCCCACCAGGACCTTATTGGCCCTCTATGCTAGGTGATGCATGTAGGGTATGGATCTCTGAGTTAACCGTGTGACTGCTGAGTCAGAGAATATTGCTGCTGCTGTTTTGGCTGCAATACCCTCCTGTGACGCACTCGGTGCGGGGCGCCACAATATCACATTGGTTGTCAGATTGCAATACCTCTCTAGCCAGAGGGGCGCCACAATGACCTTTGGGTTTTCATTGTCTGTAAGCCACAATCATCAACATTAACTGACACAAAGACTTGAAATAGATATGTCTGTGTGTAATGACTCTATATAATTGAATTACTGAAATAAATTATCTTTTTGATGAGCTTCTGATTCAATGAGATGCAGCTGTATCCATCTAGGCTGCACTTGGTCTGTACAATAATTAAGTTGGTGAATCATCAACCTGCTGTGTCTTCTTCCGATAGTGGATCCTTGTGCCATCTCTACATCTTAGGTCATGGACATTGCATAAGCCATAAACCATAAACGGTAAAGTTTTCCATGTTTTGTGACCTCTTATCACAGCCAGTTGTGCCCTTTTCAATAGTTTGGCCTCTAGTAGCTCTTTTCTGGGGTTGGATCAGATGAGCAAGCATTCACTCCCCACATAGATCAAGATGTGTTGGCGGCCCACGGCCTTCTTTCTTGATCATCGATCATTCATCCTTGGACTATTTCTCGTAGGGCGCTGTCACGTCATATCAGGAACATGCACAAGTCATGCCATTGTAGAGATGCTCTGACCCTGCTGCTTTGCCATCACAATTTGATCCTAATATGTTTCTGTTTGCTTATTTTTCCTAGGTGAGTACCTGGTGCCATGGTGCCCATACCTGGATACAGTGGCGAGGTCTGTAGAGACAAAACATTGATCGGCGCTCTGGATCGTTGGGACGTAGCAGACAGAGGTGGCTCCATAAATGTTAGACAGAGGAAGAAAGTCGGTGTTACGTTACCATGTGGTAAAGCCAGGAGAGCCTTCAGTACTAGGAACACCCAGTGGGTGACCTCTAGTCCACCAAGAGAGGAGACTTCAGGGTGCCGTTAATCACTCCAGGTATGAAGGTGTGCAGTGGCGTAACTTCAGGCCCAGGGGCCCCAATTCGAAAGCTCCAAAGGGGCTCCCAATTATTGCAAATCTTTAATAGTATTAGTCTTTTTCTATAGGCCAAAGGGACTTCTGGGGCCCCCCTAGGCTCCAGGGCCCAGGTGCGATCGCAACCCCTGCACCTATTGTAGTTATTCCCCTGAAGGTGTGTAATCATTCTCCACTACAGGGAAAAGTGGGTACCTTGTGCAAACCTATCTCTCAGGAGAAATCCTGCATTGTTCAAGTCCCTAAACCCTGGTCAAATACTTTTGCACAGCGTTCAGATCTCATATCGGTCCCTTTGAAGAGAAGAGTTCCAGTCTTGGTTGGGATTTTCATTACCTTAGATGTAATGGCAGGAACCTGAGCAGAACGCCGTTCTCCAGAAAAATGATTGCAAGGAAAGAAACGGTATTTTCGGGCCCTGGAGACAGAGACGAGGGGGCTGGTTATTCTAGCTCAGCTGTTCTTTATTCATGGATACATCACTACGCGTTTCGGTGGCACACTTTGCCTACATGAAGTGATAATTACCTACCCCAGGGCCGTGGGGTACCCGGTTCTGGGCGTTGTAGTTCGCAGGGGATGTCACGGGCCTGTTGCCCGATCCCGTGGTCCTGTGGGTCTCTGAAAAGGGAGTTTTAAGTCAATAGGAATAAAATAAAGGATGATTTGTGACACCACCTACGGTTCCGGTAATGTTACCGGCGCTGCGGGACCAACCTCCGGAGTGATTATGGAGCAGCAAAATGGTTACGCTCTCCGTAGGTGGAGCAGGATCCCTGGGGCAGTAGTGGAAGTTGGGAGTTGCAGGACAGTCTTTTATTTACACAGGGATGCAGCTACACCAGGCCTTGTCACTTGTTCTCCTCATGCTGCAATCGGTGGCTCCTCAGGTAGAGATAGAAAAGGACGCCACACAGACTTTTCACTCTGTACAAGTTAACGGCAGTTCTTCAATAACACAGTTCTTTCGGGTGTGCCTGGCCTGGGTAGTCACTGGGAAATAGGATGCTTTACTCGAGACCCTCGGTGATATGCCTGCCGTTCCTTTCCAGTCCCTTCCTGCGCTCTCTCCTGTCTCCCTCAGCGCTCCCGCAGGCAATGCCAACTCCCACGGATCCTCTCTGCGGGATTCCTCACTGAGTCCTTGGACCCTATACGGGCCTTTTTCTGGATGCCCTGGGTCGGCCGCGACTTCCTAAAGAGGCTCGGGCCTCCGGTTCGACATCTCGGGGCTAGACACCTGCACCGTGCTCGGAGCCGGTCCTCTCGGGAGTGAACCCCTCGGTCGGTAGTCGTACCGCATCTGGATTCGGTGCACTGCAACACCTGGTGCCTAGGGTCCTTCTGTTGTTACGGCTCCTTTGCCATCTTCTCCTCTCCTCCCCAACGGAGCTCTTCATGCCCTCTACGTCTTCCGTTCTCCTACTCAACATTTTCTACTGTCATCTCCAGGACTGGACCTCCTCAGCAGGTCCTCACGTCCTACTTATGTGTTGTGGAGTGTGTAATGAGGTCCCTTTGCAGATCCCATTTGTCATCCGATCTACCACTTTTATGGTCAGTACCCTCCGTGGTCCTGACCAGTAGACGCCCAATGAACTTCTGACATTGTGAGTCTTTATGAGGGATCGTTGGAACCTTATTAATTTAACCACTTGGGTATGTATGCATATTAATATATATATACTATACTATATTATAAATTACTATGCTAATTTCCCTATGGGGTAATTAAGTTGTCATCACTTCATGAGCATATGTGCCATTGAAAGTAGTGATGTATCTATGCATAAGAACATCTCAACTGAACCAGCCACTGTCTCTGTCTCAGGCCCAAAAATCAGCTTCTTTCCTTCAATCATATCAATCCCACTGAGGTAGTGTGGGCCTGCAACCAGGTGGCAACAGGTAAGAACTTCAGCCAGGAGATGGAACAGTTTTCTAGGAACACCTCATAAACATGACTCACCGTGGGGACTCCGTTTAGACAGCTGTAGTTGTCACGGTGGGCCGCACCTGCCGGTAGTGGGCCGTGAGTGCAATCAAACGTGAAGACGTCTTGTAGGAACAGATAAGGGGTTACATTTATCGTGACGCCCCTTGAGTATTTCGGTACGTTACGACGCTGCGAACCTCCGGGATGGACACGCAGTGAACCTCCCCACGGCTGAGCTGTGATCCCGGTAGGCTGGAGCTGCTTAAGATGTTGTAGCATGTCAGCTGGGTTACCTTGTAGTGCTGGACAGGGACAGTTCATAAGGAAGCACGGACACAGAAGATCTCTATGCCAACGGGTCTTTACTGTAACCAGCAGGCAGAACATGTTATACAGTTAACAGGTAGTTGTGACCGGGTGTGACTCAGCAGTGATGGGTTCCTCAGAGATCCCAGTGTTCCTACCTTTCTACCTAAGTGAATGCCAGTCGCCCAGGAATACCGGCGGGTACGGGGTAGGGTGCTCTATGCCTATCCAAGTGTACATTGTGGATGTTTTGGGAGCCTTGGATCCATCAGTGGGTACACGCTAGTTAGAACGATGGAAGTTGGCTGATGGTTGGGTGCTCCTGATGAATGCTGCAGCCTCCACGCTTGCTGTTGCGTAGCAGAGGTGAAACTGCGACAGCTTCGGTACCAGTGAACCGCGTGAATTGTGGGCATGGGAGTCTTTTGGGAACCCGTGGTAATGATGCCCGATCCCGGTTGATGAGGCCTCAGGTGCTGACACCCGACCGGTGACGGCCCGGGGCTGCACGGGGTGCGGAGCCCACGCTCCTACTCCAAGTTATAGACTGCTCAGGTCAAGTTCTAGACTCCTTCTCCATGACTAAGAGTCAGTTCTCCTACACACTTCCCTAGCACTCTGCCCACCAGGACCCTGGATTGGCCCTCTGTTCTAGGTGATGCATGCAGGGTTGGATCTCAAAGTTAACTAGATCACTGCTGTGTCAGAGAATTATGCGGCTGCATTTATGGCTGCAATACCCTCTTGTGACGCACTCGTTGCGGGGCGCCACAAACACACCCACAGACACAAGACCCAACCCGGAGCCTGGGACTCTAGGCGGGCAAGGGATGGTAGGGCCAGTCACAAGTGGGTAAGATGTAGTCAAGGTGACGAACCGGGTACATAAGTGGAAAACCAGGAAGTAGTTGTCAGCAGTCCAATGGGTGCTGAGCAGTAAAGAGGGAACAGCAGAGTGAACAGGAAGAGACTTTCCTGAAGGTTTCGGGTTCCCTGGAGGCGCAGAATCCTGCGAAGCCTAAGCCCCTGGAGAGAAAGGCTGCTCCACAGCCTGTAACACAAGGTAATGGGAAAGACCGGATCAGTACAGCTGGGTCCGAGGAAAACGGCAGCGGTGCCAGAGGACGACTGGAGGGAAGGATCCCCCTATGTACGCCGTAGTCACACGGTTAGGAAAGAGCCCGGTGATCCCCTGCAAATAGGGACACCGAAGGCTAGGCTGGGACCAGAGAGTCGGTCTCAGCTGACTGTAGGTACATGCCGGATCACAGACAACTGACGGGAGCTCAGATTTCAAGTCTGATCTAACACACGTGCAGGAGGTACAGCGACATAGAGGACCCAGGCCTGCTACCCACTCACAGGGGGAAGCCAAACAAGGATCCGAGTTGCCTACCATACAGCACCCAGGGAGAAGAGAAGGTTAGAAAAGCCTGAAAGGAAACAAGAAGGAGAATGGTCTAAGGGAGGAACCTGGCTGCAGAAGGGTTAATTGACTGTGTGGAGTTAACTGTGTGAAACAGCTTTGTGTACTGGCTGAATTGTGAACTGTACTGTGGAAGAACTTAAGTAAACCTGGTGAACCCTGCCAGTGTCTCAAGTGTGTGATTCCCTGCATGTTAAACTGTTATATACCCTGTCAGGAGCAGCCCGACCCACGGCGGGCTGATCCATCCAGCTGCAGCACCATCCATCCTCCTGGCAGAAGCAAGCAGCAGCGGTGGTCCCCATTGACCACAACCCGTGGGTGGCATCACTACAATCCCTGTAAATAACCCCTTTACTTGTGGGCTCGGGTACATGGTCCGGACCAAGACTGCCGTGATAACCCCCGTGATACCACGGTCCAGTACCGAGACCCCGTCCCAGTGGGCTCCACATAAGCAGATGGAGCTGCATGGATGTAGAGGCCATTAATATGAAAAATGACCAGTGGCTAAGGACCTTCCGTTATGTCACAGCCCATGTGGCCCGCTGACCGCAAACCCGGAAGTCCCTCTAATGTGTGCTGCACAAGAGTCACCGTAGGTGCTGTCTCACAGTTGTGCAAGGTCTGCACAACCCACTAAGGTTAGTTCATCTAATTATTGTAAATCTCCTCCACTGGACCACCCGGTATGACATAGGAGCGCCCCTCTGTCTTATTCCCTTGTATCTTCTTCTCCAGAAAAACGACATTGGCAACTTTAGAACCTTCTGTCCTGGGTGCATAATCCCTTCACCATAATTGGTCTCATTGTATTCTTTTCATGGGGCCCCCACACCATTCTTTGTATGCTACATGACTATCCCAGGACGTAGAGACGTAGAGACATAGACAGTGTCGAATGTTAACTACCAACAACTGCTGCTCGAGACCATCAAAATATGATGACTTAGGAAAGTATGAGTTGTGTTATGGCTCGGGGGTCTCTATCTCTGTCTGGTCGGGCTGCCTCACAAGTGTGAGGTAGGTGCGACAGTCATGGCTCAGAAAACCTTGGCACCAGACAACAGGGTGACTGTTCTAAATATATCCTAGGACCTGATTGCAGTGGACATGTTGTTTGGTGCCGTCGGTGTCAGTCCAAGCCAGACCCCTTTTCTGCAATACAGCAATCATGACTCACTGCTTTCCTCTCTTAAAAAATTCAGCAGCTTTAGCCACAAATGTATTACATAATAGTTCCCTAATTACAGCGATTGCATACATTATCCTATGGAAACCTAGAAAATGAGTGGAGGAAAGAAAACACGACAGTGTTGGCGAGTTCTGGACGTAACATGTGGAATGTACAATACTAAGTGGTTGAACAAGAACTATCTGTCCTATATAGGATGGTGTGGACACTAGCGATAGCCTCACACAAGACCACAAGAAATCAAGGGCGTCTTGTCTTTATCTTAAAGGAGCTGATTTGCTAATATGGATGAAGTTAGTCTCTACCTACCTCACGCTTTGGGACCTCCTGCCCGGGGCACTCACATCACACTTCTGTTCTTGCCCATTACCTTAAGAGTTATAAACTGCTAGGCGACCATTCCAAGGTCCTGACTCACCGTGGCCGGGTCAACACGTTGCAGGCGTTTCTTCTTCCTCCTTGTCACGGGAACCGCGCCTGTGGCTGTGGAGGCCCGGTGGTCCAGATCAATAAAGACGTCATTGCTTGAAGAGTTTAGGGGTAAATTGTTTCGTGACGCCACCTATGAGTGTTCCGATAACGATACCGGCGCTGCAGGGCCTTCGGGGGATGGAATGCAGCAAGATGGAATGCTCCCCACAGGCTGAGCGGTGATCCCAGGAGGCAGGAGCTGCGCAAGATGTTCTGAGGCAGCTGCGGTTACCTTAGTGTGCGGAGATAAACAGTTCATAAGAAGGCACGGACACTGTAAGTCTCTGTAACGGGTTCTTTACTGTAACCAGCAAACAGTACATGGTATACAGTTACGGGTAGTCGACCGGGTGGACTCAGCAATGACCAGTGTTTCTCAGAGATCCGCGGTGTTCCTCCATTCTAAGCTAATTGTGTTGCCGTTGTCGCCCAGGAATGCCAGATCGGGTACAAGGAGGCTGCTTGAATGCCCTACCCGGGGTATACGTTCCGGGTGTTTTGGGGAGCCGTGGGTCCTTTTGGTGGGTACTCCGCTGGCTAGACGACTGTGTGTGGCAGTGGTGGGGTGCTCCTGTAAAGCGGTCCCTCCACTCCTCTGGTTCGCATAGCAGTGCTGAACTACTACTAGCTTCGGTACCAGCAGACCGGCTGTAGAAGGGCATGGGATGTTGTTGAACCCGCATGTAGATGCCCGTAGATCGGTTGTTAAGGCACCAGGAGTAATGGCGCCCAACCGGGGTGTCGGCCAGGGGGCTGCACGGAACTGTGCAGGCCCCCTCTCCTAGGTTGCAGTGCTCGTTGCTTTAGCTCCTTCTCCTACGTTGTTTCGGAGAGTTCTCTTCCATTCTTGCACACTTGTCCTGCACTCTACTTCCCACTACACACTCTACCACTACACTCCACCCACCAGGACCTGATTGGCCCTCTATGCTGATGATGCATGTAGGGTGTGGATCTCTTAGTTAACTGTGTCATTGCTTAGTCAGAGAATATTGCTGCTACTGTTTTGGCTGCAATACCCTCCTGTGACGCACTCGTTGCGGGGCGCCACACTCCCCCTTGGTGAAATATGCTTGTCCCCAAGTGTCGCGCTACCCAACATTACAGAGATATTTTTATATTTTATAGCAGGTCATAAAAGTTACATTTTCATTGCTAACAGGTTTTTACTTTACTTCAGATATTGCAAGCAAAAGAAACAGGTTAACACTTTCGCGGACCCGGCGGGCAGTCGGCTGTCCTTAATGTGAGTTCAGGCTGTAGCCGCCAGATTACACTGTCAGGGTACCTTTACACATGGCTACATTTCTAGGGTGGCTACAGGTAACTTACTGGTTGCAGTGAAATCATGGAGAGATGATTCCATTTGTACACAGCAACAAGATAGAACCTTGTCTCCATGATTTCACTGCAACCAGTAAGTTACCTGTAGCCACCCTAGAAATGTAGCCGCGTGTAAAGGTACCCTCAGTGATTAAACAGGAACAGAGTCACTGATGAAGTTCAAGCAAGTAAGTCACTTATGCAAGGAACTGTTACGCACTTGTATGGCAAACCACCCATCATGGCAAGTGTGTCGCTCATAGGTGATTATATCTCCCCTATACAAGTCACGATTGGGATGTCCTCTGGGCAAATGTGACTCCACCTCCCGGCGCCCCACAAACACCTCTCCACATACACCCTCCTCCCTGGCGAACCCCCACCCAGTAGATAAATTGAAGGTGGTAACTCTACCTTCCTTGCGGAACTCAGCAGGTAACGGGGGTTGGTGACGAGCCGCGGCACGGGCCTCCATGTTGGCGCATTGACGGGCTCGCCAGTCCTCTCTGCGGCGCTGACGTATATCTACATCTGTACAGCATGGAGTGTGGATGTAGTTGCTGTGATGTGTGGGCTGTTGAGAAGCTTGGGCTTGGCGGGAAGTCTGGATAGGCACCTGGTTAAACGGCACAGGGGAAGGCGCTGCGACTGCACTCGACCAATGTATCCGAGCTGGTTGCTCGGCCAGAGGTTCCTCGATATCTCCCCAGGCAAAACGGGTGTAGAGGTCCTCAGCGATGCTGCGGGTCTCGTCGTCGTCATCATCCTCCTCTCCCTCCACGATCACATCGGACTGCTCGGATGTTGGAGATGCTGGAACGGGATCTTCCGGACAATGGGGCGATGGTGCTGCAGATTCTTCCACAGGGTCGTCCTGCAGGGCTTCCAGGCTGCCTGCCTCTTCATCTGTTACTTCTGGCAGTGGTGTCTCTATCCCGGTGAACAAGTAGGCCTCCGAGTTTGCAATGGCGGTCCCTGGTTCAGGGGAGAAACGTGCAACAGTCTTTAAAGAAGTGTTGTGACTGCTGATGGGTTCCTCTGCGGGAACCAGGTAAGTATCGGCTTCTTCAGGGGAGCTGGTTGGAGACTCCGGCTCTGGAACCGGTTCGGCAGTGGTCTCAAGCACTTGAACGGGGTGGATGGAGGTCCTCATTGGGATGACACAGTCTATTGGCTCCGGTGAGGAAGCAGGGCAGGTGGTAGGCGTTGGTGAGGCGGTGAAACTGGAGATGTCGACCGGGTCCTGGAGTCGTTGTACCCGCACTGCTCTGCTGCATCGCTCGATGTAGTCTGCTGCCCAGGCACGCGCTCCAGCTGCGGATCGTCCACTCAACTGTTTCCATGAGCCGCACCCTGAGGTCTTGCAGAGCCTCCTGCCAAAAGTCTGGGCTGCCGTCAATGGTGAGGACAGGACCCGGACCGGGATGGCCTATGGCTGCTCTGGCATCGCCTTCCACCTGTTGCATAAGGTCGTGGAGTCTCATGCTGGCCATCTTCTTCTTGGAGGAACCACACCCGTCTCAAACCGGTAACCGTTCTGTTCGAGAGCTGGTGAAGAAGACTCTGACACTCCCACTTCCTTGGGGGTTTTGTAGTCCAATTGTGGGAAAAAGTCTTTGGTCCGCCCCCATGGTTGTTTCCAGCAATCAGGGCGGACAATGACTTTGGCGCCTTTGCCTTTGGCCCTCCCACGAAGAAGGGCAGTGGCTCACCCCTGGGCCTGCACGTGGTGGTTCTCATGGCGGGGATCGCCATCTTGGACGCCGTCTTGGCCCAGCGTTGAAAAGGCGGAAAATTCTTTTTGGGACGTGCTCCTGTAAAGCGGTCCCTCCACTCCTCTGGTTAGCATAGCAGTGCTGAACTACTACTAGCTTCGGTACCAGCAGACCGGCTGTAGATGGGCACGGGATGTTGTTGAACCCGTATGTAAATGCCTGTAGATCAGTTGTTAAGGCACCGGGAGTAATGGCGCCCAACCGGGGTGTCGGCCAGGCGGCTGCACGGAACTGTGCAGGCCCCCTCTCCTAGGTTGCAGAGCTCGTTGTTTCAGCTCCTTCTCCTACGTTGTTTTTCGGAGAGTTCTCTTCCATTCTTGCAGACTTGTCCTGCACTCTACTTCCCACTACACACTCCACCACTACACTCCGCCCACCAGGACCTGATTGGCCCTCTATGCTGGTGATGCATGTAGGGTATGGATCTCTGAGTTAACTGTGTCATTGCTTAGTCAAAGAATATTGCTGCTGCTGTTTTGGCTGCAATACCCTCCTGTGACGCACTCGTTGTGGGGCGCCACAGTCCCATCTCCTGTTGATCGTTATGTCCTTTAGTCAATCCTCTATCCTGTCTCCAATTATCACTCTGCATCTCGGTCAACTCCTTCTTTCCGGCATCTCGCTATCCATGGTCTTGGTATTCTCTCCCTCTAGGGACACCCCCATTATGCTGCTCTGTTCTCTAATCAGACCTTAGGTCTGACACTCATACAAGATGGTCCCTATCTGATCTCCCAACAGGAAACCGTCATTGTCCCTTCAGCCTAGCCCCTCCCACTCTAGGCCAGTCCCAAATTTTAACTTCCACTTTCTATACTATCTGGCACTACACAATCTATCACTAACAACTCACTTTACAGTTCACATTGCACCTCATTAACATCACATTATACATTACACTAGCTAATAAACTCGTTTAACGCCCGGAGGTCGAGCATTATTATTGGCACATTTTTTAATTTTATTGAAGCATTATCTGAAAATGAAATGTGTTTATTGTGCAAAAACGTCTCTGCAAACCACATTTTTGGTGTAAACTCTATGGTCTTTCTATAAATTGTTGGTGCAGATGTGGCTGCAGCAAGGCAATGTGGTTGGAAAAGCTGGATGACCACCCCAAAATAAAACTGGAGGCTCACTGACACAATAAGGCAGAGTCCATAGATGTAGCAGAAATGAGTAGGTCAGATGAAGCTCAAAGTCCTGAGTAATGACTGTGCTGAAAATGTCCAAAGGCACACAAGAGACAAAAAGCAGAGTCTGGCAATGTAGCAGAGCACAATATATTTGATGACTCACTGGGGCAATATAGCAGAGCTGGATCTACTGGTGCAATTCAATGAATTAGAATATCATTAATTAAAAAGTTGCTTTATTTCAGGAATTCAATACATAAAGTGAAGCATACATACTGTCATTACACACAGAGGGATCTATTTCATGTGTTTCTTTCTGTTAATGTTGATGATTATGGCTTACAGACAATGAAAACCCAAAGGTCATTATCTCAGAAAATTAAAGTAGGGAGGATGAAGGTTCTGAGAGATAAATATGACCTAAATAGGTATCAGAGGCTTCACCTTGTGTGGTTGTGAGAGTCACAACCACTATAAAAGCAGATCACGGCTGCTGCAGTCCCCAGCGTGGTGCAGATAGAGTAGGAAGGATGAAGGGTTAAACTCTGTGCTGCCGTATTCCACAGGACATCAAAGCGTGAATATAATATTGATTTATTAGTCAGCGTGTTTCAGGGCTCCCTGGCCTCTTCCTCAGAACAAATCAATATCATATTGCCATGTTTCTAGGAGCCCTGAAACACATTGACTAATAAATCAATATTATATTCACCCTTTGATGTCTCGTGGAATACGGCAGCGCAGTGTTTAACCCTTCATCTTCCCTACTTTAATTTTTTGAGATAATGACTTTTGAGTTTTCTGTTGGCTGTAAGCCATAATCATCAACATTAACAGAAATAAACACTTGAAATCGATCACTCTGTGTGTAATGACTCTTTATAATACGTGTTTCACTTTTTGTACTGAATTACTGAAAAAAATTAACTTTTTGAGGATATTCTAATTCATTGAGATGCTCCTGTATGTGTTGGGTCACTGCTCTGGAATAACAGAACTGAATAGCAGATTGACATCACAGGAGTTGGTTACTGTGGCCAGCTGGCATGAAGAGGAGCATGGATCCAATAGTGGTAAATAAACAGAGCGCTGGATCCAGGCAGAGTATCTGGTGTTATCTGAACACTTTGTGGTGGAATATTCTTAGCCATTAGGTTATACTGCTATTCCGGCCTTATACAGGGTATTAGAATCTCAAATTTATGTTCTTGTTATTATAAATTGTTAACTGTATTTCATGGCTTACATTAGGGTTGTGACCCACCCCAGGGCCATGGGGTACCTGGTACCGAGCATCATAGTTCACGGGAGATGTCACGGGGCCTGTGGCCCGGTCCCATGGCCCTGGTGATCGCTGAAAAAGGGGAATAGTCAATAAAAATAATAAAAATAGTGACTCGTGACACCACCTACGGGTCCAGTATTGTTACCGGCGCTGCAGGACCGTCCTCCAGGGTGATAGTGGAGCAGCAAGATGGTTCCTCTCCCCGTAGGTGGAGCGGGATCCCCGGGGCAGTAGTGGATGATGGGAGTTGTGGAACAGTCTTTTATTTACACAGAGACGCAGCTACACCGGTCAGTGGCTCCTCAGGCGCAGGCAAATAAAGTACAACACACAGTCTTTAACTCCTGACAGGTTGACTGGCAGTTCTTTAAACACAGTATTTTCGGGTCTCCCTGGCCTGGGTAGTCGCTGGAAATTAGAATGCCGCACTTGGGTCCCTCGGTGGAATGCCTGCTGTTCCTGTCCGGTCCCTTTCTGCGCTCTCTCCTGTCTTCCTCAGCGCCTCTGCACGCAGAGCCTGAAGCCAGCTCCCACGGATCCTCTCTATCTGAGCGACTTCTCTCCGAATCCTCGGGATCCTCTACGGTGCCTTTTTCTGGGTGCGCCGGGTGTCGGCCACGAGTGCCTAGAGAAGCTCGGGCCTCCACTTTGGCAGCTCTGGGGTGAACACCTTTACTGCTCTCAGGGCCGGTCTTCTGCTCTGGGACTGAACCCCTCTGGTTGGTAGTCGTACCGTGTCCAGATTCGGTTGAAGCACCACACCTGGTGCCCCTAGGGTCCCTTTCAGTCCTGACAGCTCCTCCGCCGTCGCCTTCTTCTCGCTCCCCAATGGAGCTCTTCCTCACACTAACTGTCTGACTGACTAACGCTCCTCCCACCCACACACTTTTCTAACCTGTCACACCTCCCATGGGACTGGGTCCTCCCTTAGTGGGTCCACCCACGGTCCCCTACCTAGGGTGTGTGTTGATGCCTGTCATGAGGGTCCTTTATGCAGCATTCCAATTCCTCAGCCACAGGAATACTACACACTCTTTTATGGGTGCAGTACCCCTCCGTGCCGTCCCGACCAGTGGGGCGCCACAGTTGATTAACTGTATAAATGTACAGCTCTGATCAGGGCTGTTATTCCGCTTAGATGCTGCGATCAATGGTAACTACAGCATTTATACAGTGTTCAGATTACAATTTTATACAATAGCATAAATAAGACCCCCCGGACTGTTGTTAATACATTAGAGAACACAGTGTAATCATCCACTAATATCCTCCATCTTTCTCTACTTTTTTGAGCAAAGAAAATTGCTCTTTTTCTTGCTGTAAAAGTTTTATTTCCTGCAGAAAATTCCTTTGCCCTTAAGTAAAATTTAAATTTCACAGGAATTAAAGTAATGGAAAATAAAGTGTCACCGTAACATTATGTGGAGTAATGGCTCCACACCTGTATAAATAAGGTTATCTCTCATACAGAGCTGTCAATGTGGTTTTTAAGGGAAAAACTAGGACTTAAGAGAAAAAAAATCTGTTCAGGACAGATTGTTGTCATTAACAGTGTAAGTATTGTGAAGATGAGATTGACTGTCTATTCTTTAAAGTATGTTGATATAGTGAAAAACATTGACCAAAAAAAAATCTGTAAGGCTACGTTCACCCGCTGCGTATTTCCTGCGCTTTTGGGCACGCACCTTTTTTGCCGCCCTATTTAGCGCAGGTAAAAAATTGCGGTGCATTCACACACCGCGTTTTTTTTACAGCCGCACTTCTCCCCCAAAAGCGCAGGAGGGAAGTGATGTCACACGGGGGAAGAAGAAGCCTGTGTTCCTTCCCCCGTGTGACAGGTGTGACAACCTTTTTGCTTTCGCAGAGTATTAATATAATACACTGCGAAAGCTAAATAAAAGTAATCAAAAGGTAGTAAAAATAAAAAAATAGAATACTTACCCATCCGCCGGGTGTTCCAGGTTACCGGGACCCGAGGCATCCACGTATGATGTGCTGCCAGGACCTTCCAGATCTGCAATTGGCCGGTAGCGATCTTGTGATTTGCACGTCACATATCAGCTGATCGCTACCGGCCAATCACATCTTGAAGGTCCTGGCAGCAGATCAGACATGGATGCCTCCGCTCCGGAACGGCTCTCTCTGCCTCCCTGTGTGCTTTCTCTGTGGCACCCCAGACTTCAGATGCCACAATGTCATTATCTCCCTCAGGGTGGTAGTGTCATACCTGAGGTCAACAGAGAGTATTCACACCAGGCAAAACCAAAGCACACAACACCTTTCTGCCTCCAGGCCTGAAGGGGGAGATCTAAAACCCGGGTTCAGGGCAGCTCCCCTATAAATTCTGGTCTGGGGCAGAGTTAGTCAGTTCAGTATGGAGCAGTACTGAGGAAGACATCCTCTGGGCTAGAGCAGTGCTAAGCTCGTCCCAGGAAATATAAAGCCTAGCTTGAGAAACCTAAGGCAAGGATCTGAGAAAGTCGAGGCGAGCCTGGGGCTAGTAGAGCAGTGTCGAGCTCACCCAGAGAAACAAGCGCCAAGAAATGGACACCGGAGTCCAGGGCTGTGCAGGGCCTAAGGACCCGGCAGCCAATACCGGAGGGTGGGGGATTCCAAGTTCCCCAGCCACACAAGTGCCCAGAGGCAAAACGGCATTAAGAGCCCAGAAGCAGCCGCCCGTGAAGTGGGGCTAAAGAAGGACTCGTCCTACCTGTCATACTGGCACACGCAGGAGAGAGAGGGAGAGAGGGGGCCGCAGCACAGCTTTAAGCAGCAGCAGGGACCTGCCAAGTGAAAGCACAGAAGGGAGGCCTCAGAACTTGCTGGGTGTGGAGAACCCCGAGTTTCTCCCAGGTTACACGGAGTCACAGTAACATCACCTGTGGTTGAACTGATATTGCCAATAAAGGACTTGAGGAACCAACAAAACCGTGAGTCTGTCTGTTAATGTGCACCCTCCATCCTGCACCCTACATCTTTCAACATCCACTGCCCTGGGGATCCGCTCCACCTGTGGGGAGCCAATTCATCCCAGCTGCCCATCCATCGTCCCCAGAGGTTCTGCAGCAGCGGTGGCTACCCATAGCCACAAAACACAGGTGGCGTCACAAATAATTTTTATAATTTTCCCCAAGATCTCTTTAACACTGAACCCAGGGTCACGGAATCAGATCTCTACCCTTGTGACGCCCCAGAAACACTGCAGCCCAGTTCCGAGTACCCCACGGCACTGGGGCGCATCATCTCTTCCCACCTGTGTGCTGTCTATGGCCACCCTGTGCAGTCTCTGTGCCCCCCATTTGCTCTCTGCCTCCCTCTGTGCCTGTTTCTGGCCCCCTGTGCGATCTCTGTTACCCTCCTGTGTGCTCTCTCTGCCTCCCTGTGTGCTGTCTCTTCCCCCTGTGTGTTGTCTATGGTCACCCTGTGCGGTCTCTGTGCCCCTCCTGTGTGCTCTCAGCCTCTCTGTGTACGCTCTCTCACTGCCAGTAATACAATGAATGCTGAGCTCCGTGCCCTCCTGTACTGGTCACATAGCTCTTGTTTACCGCGGCATGCACAGGACTCCCAGCAGCGGCAGGAATGGCGGTGGAGGAGACGGAGGAGGACCTTTAGGACTTGAAAGACAGCAACGGCGTGCGGCCAGCATATTGTCATATCTCTTGGGTGTGCTAATATGGTGGCCGCCTTGTTTTTTTTCTTTCAGGTGTACCAATCAGGTGCTCGTCACATGGAACAATCACGTCACATGGATCAATAAAGGTTACCTCCAGACACTTCCAGTCTGAAAGCAATTATGTAAGTACATTTACACAAAACCCGGGGTGCCCGCAACAATGGCAACCCCACAACAATATAAACAGTGTAAATATAAATTGGCAGTAAACAGCTAATAGATCTAGTCCAGAGGCAAACCCCAGACCCTTACAAACCTCCCTGGCCTCACCACAACCAGCCCAGAGAGAGGGGTATTAACAACAAACAGGTAATGCCCCTAACCTCTGCAGGAACTAAGTCTGCTAATTAAATTGTTGTATCAGAAGCCACTATTCCCCAATACTGCCTTCACACCAATGGACATGACCAATTTACCAGCCTCTGAATCAGACCTATCCTCCGCCAAAGGCATGACCGTGTGGCACCTTAGGCCACCTTCACATCATGATTTTTTAGGATCCGTAGCTATCCATTGTAAAACAGATAGCCACGGCTGCGATTTGGCCTCCATGTATTGGCACGGACGGGCATGAATTGGTGCTTAATAGCCATCCATGTGTGCAGGGATCTGATTGTATCTGCTGTTTTCACGTCCCCAAAATCAGAGATTGATCTGATTTTGGGTGCAGCGGACAGAATCGGACAGCATCAGTTTCAATGCTTTCCGGTTCAAATAACATGGGGATCTATGGAGCTCGGATCCGGGAAAAAAGCAGGATAATTTCCCGGATTCACTTTAGCAGTGTATCTACATATGTGGTGCACCTGCGACCAGGATGGCCATTTAGGGAACTATAGCCAGGCAGGAAGATAGACAGTTTGTGCAACAAACACCCTCACAGCACACACCCACCCACAAGAGGAGGCACCCAACCCGGAGCCCGGGACTCTAGGGGTAGGCTGAGAAGTAAAGACACCAAGCAGAAAGCAAGTGACACACATCCTGGTGGGGTTGGGCTTCCTGGAGATGCAGAATCCACAGAGTCATAGAAACCATGGAGAGAAAGCTTGTCCGTAGCCAGCATCCCAGGGGAGTGTGAGGACAGAGACTGGACCGGTATCACCGGGTCCGAGGAACACGGCAGCACTGACTAACTGGTGGAGAAGTTTTCCTTGTTTGTGCTGGAATCACACGGGTTAGATGGAGCCTGGTAACACCTTAGAAGACAGGGTTACTGCAGGCTAGGCACACACCAGAGTGTCGGCTCTGAGGGGAACTAAACTTCCACACCAGCTTCCCAGACAAACCGACGGGGAGCTCTAATTCCAGGTTGGAGTACCCACAACAGGGTTGGAGGCACAGCAGCAACCACGAGGACCCACAAGGGGTCGAGCTGCCACCATGCTACCTGCGGAGAGAACAGAGAGGGAGAGAACAGCCTGAATGGACATTAGAAGGAGTGAGGGGTCTCAGAGTGACAGTCTGGCTGCAGAGGGTTCGAGTGTCCGGAGTTAACTGAACTGGGAACTGTGTTAAGAACTGTACTGAGAATTGCTGTGAACTGCTTGAAGGACTTACAAGTAAACCCGGTGAGCCCTGCTTCAGTGTCCTTGTCTGATTCCAGGTATACAGAACTGTGCTTTTCATACCTTTTATCCTGCCAGGAGCAGCCCGACCAGCGGCGGGCTCAACCATCTGGCTGCAGCCCTATCATCCATCCATCCTCCTGGCAGAGCTGCGCTGCAGCGGTGGTCCCATCACTGAACACAACCCGTGGGTGGCGTCACGACGAACTAATCCCTGTAAATACCCCTTTACTTGTGAGAACCCGGGACACGGACCGGACCAGGACTGCCGTGACATCCCCAGCAGTACCCCGGTCTGGTACCAAGTACACCGTCCCAGTGAGCTCCACACATACACTATCTACATACACTACTAAAGTAAAATTAAATTAAAGTAAGCAATGTGTTAAAAATAAAATAAAATGCTCACCTCTCCACCGAGTGTCCCGCGATGTGAGGCATCCACCTCTGATGGCTGCAGGACCTTAATCAGCTGACCGGGTGGGGCGGGGCAACCCAAACAGCTGGTGTGTCACATGATAGCATCAGCTGAGCGGTTTAAATTGCCCGCTTGCCAAAACCGATTGGCGGGCGGGCGGTTTAAACCACTCAGCTAATGCTGTCATGTGACACATCAGCTGATCGGGTTGCCCCGCCCCACCCGGTCAGCTGATTAAGGTCCTGCAGCGATCAGACGTGGACGCCTCGCATCGCGGCACACTTGGCGGAGAGGTGAGCATTTTTTAAATTTATTTTTAACTATTGCTTTCCCTTTCGCAATGTATGTAAATACATTGCAAAAGTGAAAGTCAGCCCTGACACCACTTGCCTGCGCTTTGCAGGATCAGCTCCTCCCAGATCTTTCTGTGTACAGATCCGTCAAAATAACGGATCCGGACACGGGAATGGCATCCTGATTAACAAAGCTGGGCCTGTCCGTTCCTGTCCGTGTGGTCCTGCAAAAAACAGGATCCCCACGGACAGGAACAAAACGTGATGTGAAGGGGGCCTTAAGTGGACTGGACCTGCCACCACCAAAGCTTGCTTGATACAATCCTTCACACACAACACTAACAAATCATTGTCAAAAACATTAAGACTGACACCATAAGACCATAAATAATCACTTGAGGGTGTCTCTGATTCTTTATGATGCACCACAATCCCAACATATAGGCAACAAAATGGCAACAACCTTAATTGATTTAATCCTTGGCCTGTTATCCTTGACCTTTAACCACTGATTTCCATTTCACCATACTATCAACCACCAATAGCCAACCAAATAATAGTAATCCCACGGTCCATAGACCACCACTGCGATAAATCAAATTTAACATCCTGATCATCATTTTCAGGGAAAGCACATCACCACTATCATAGCTTCTGTAATGAGGTGAACAATTCAGACTGCCGCATTGAAATGGACATGGAATTGGATTTTGTACAGTCCACTAATGCCCCCTGGTGGACAAGTGCGGAAACAATCACAGAGGGTGGAAAGCCCCCACCATCTCTTTTGTTTACCCAGGAAGAGAAAGGGCGGGAGATTATTACAGACCCAGAGCTCAGCCAGGACAGACCTGCGTGTGGTGTCTCCCGACATAGGGCTCTTTTGCAGCCGGATTCTTGGGAAGAAATACCCCGTGAGGATCGCTGTTGCAACCCCCGGTCTGCAGGACCTTGTCTTACCGAGGGTCTAACTCAAATTCAGGACATTGCCTCCGGAATTCAGGACATTGCCACCGGATTACATGTGCAGGGGCTGTGACCGACATAAGGGGGCCTGCCACGTGGGAGCGACATCTTCTTCTGTGATAGACTGATACGTGATTTGAGGGAAAGTTAGGGAAAGATATCTCCATTTTGTTTTTCTTTTTCTCCTTCTTGCTGCGCACCCGGATAAAGTGAAGATCCAGGGACTCCACCATATACATGTGTGCAGCTAGATCAGTTGACTGTGTTATAGATATGTTTTACAGTAAAGAGATGTTGCTACCGGTTAAATCTGAGTATGGAGATTCTGTTGAAGAAAGACATACACACACACCCGCGGCCTTACCACCGGTCGCTACATCTGGCGTAGTCGGCAGGATGTGTGATCAACAGAATCTCCTCCCTTTAGTAACTTATAACTGGACAGCTCCCCCGGCATCTATTGTCAATCAGGTGAGGAAGTTTAACGGACGGAACTATCCTGTAACTGAATGGACCGAACAACTTAAGATAGTGGTGGAGATGTATAACATTGATCCTAAGACCTTAGCAGAAATGGCCATGCTAACATTAGAGGGGGAGGCGTGGACGACAGTCAGGCTGGAGACGGTTAGGGGCCGGCGTACGTTGGATGACTTGGTGCGGGTGCTGGAGAACACCTATGGGCCGACCACATATGCGGGAACATTACGGTATATGTTCTTCCGGCGTACTCAACTCGAGTCGGAAGACATCCCTCAATATGCCAACGCCCTCCAAGTACTGCTTGAACAAGCCTGCAGGAAAGAAGAACAGATAGCTAGTACGGGTGCCCGTGACCTGGTGTTGAGAGATCAATTCGTGACTGGATTAAGAGACCTGTACCTTAACCGCTCACTGCAAGATCTACTCCGGATAAATCCGGCCCTTACGTTCGCTGAGGTTAAGCAAGAAGCGATAGAACGTTCGAGAGGACCTGTTATGGAGGCTCAGACTTATACCGCGGCTTGCAGGTCCATAACTGGTATCAGAACCCCGAACAGTGACACAGAAGAACTGAAGCAGATGGTGGCAGAGTTGCAGAAACAGGTGTTGCAGCTCACCGTGGACCAACAGGCAGACAGGCAGGCGAGACAACAACCCAGCCGGCCGATGGGAAGATGCTGGACATGCGGCGATCCCCGCCATAGAGCAAACCGTTGCCCCCAGAACGTTCAAGTCCATCCACGGACCGATATACCGGAACCAACAAGTCATGCCCCACAACAGCGGCCACCTTTAAACTAGACGCCCCTGCCAAAGAGGCTCCCTCGGCGGGGGAGCCCAAAGAGAGGGGTGTAGGAAAACAGAGCCAGCAATGGAACAAACTTGCATCAAACAGCCCTACCCTGGAAGTATTATTGGAAGGGACCGCCGTGCAAGGATTAATGGATACTGGGTCTCAGGTATCCACCATCTCCGAGCAGTTTTACGAAGAGTATCTGAAGCCGCGGGTTGCCTATGACCCTGATACTACTATCAAGATCAAAGCAGCTAATGATCTACCCATTCCGGTGACGGGAGTTGCCTGGATGAACACTGAAGTCTGTGGGCAAGACCTCGGGAAGAGAGGGATAATCGTGGTCAGGGAAGGCTGTGGATCAGAAACGCCCATGATTATTGGGATGAACATCTTGAAAGACCTGAATCTGGTGTTGCTTACCAAGAGGGGGCCCAAGTACTGGCAAGAAGTGACCACACATAGGGCCACCCGCCGAGCCTTCCAACAAGTGGTCCGGACCTGCAATCTCCAGCGAATGACAGAAGAACAACTGCCGCTGGCCACGATCACCGTACCCCGCCATACTAGAATAACTTTACCTGCTGAGAAGGAGACGAGACGCCCGACTTTGCAAGGCTTTCCCAACAGATGATGGATTACTGCCAGTTCGTTGTGGGCGAAGTTGGAACTCCAGTGGGGGTCACACTGTGTCCCCAAGAGTGGTGCAGGCTCCAGGACCAGAACCCTGAATGAGCTCTACTCAAACAATGGGTGAAGCAAAGGCAGAAGCCCCCCCCTGACACGCGGGCACGACTGTCTACCGGAACCTTGACCCTGCTCAGCCAGTGGGACCGGCTGGTTCTGAGAGAAGAAGTACTATACCGGAAGGTTCTCTTGTCTCACATGCTGGAGGAATGCACACAAGTTGTAGTACCTGCCCAGTTAGCCCGTGAGATGGTGGCCAAAGCCCACAAAAGGAATGGACACTTCGGAGTAGATAAGACGTTTCGGTGGATTCAACAATCTATCTATTGTCCGGGGCTCCGCAAGCTGGTCGAAGACGTCTGCAGAACCTGTCGCACCTGTGAACTGCACAAGTCCACTGAACAGCGTGCACCTGTCCAGACGATTAAAACCTCCAGGCCTCTTGAGCTGTTGACGGTGGACTATCTGCTGATCGGGACGGCGAGCAGTGGCTATCAATACTGCCTAGTCATGGTGGACCACTTCACAAAATTCGCCGTCGTTGTTGCTACCAAGGACCAGACGGCCGAATCGGCTGCACAGGCCATCTGTCGACAGTTCATCCACGTCTATGGGTGTCTGGAGAGGTTACACTCCGACCAGGGGACTTGTTTCGAAGGCAGAGTCATCGAGGAGCTGCATCGGATGTATGGGATCCAGAAGTCGAGGACCACTCCTTACCATCCACAAGGGAACGGTGCATGTGAACGCTTTAACCGGACCCTACTCCAGCTGATCCGCACCTTGGCCGAAGATAAGAAAGATCGATGGCCCCAATTCCTTCCAGATCTAGTATGGGCCTACAACAACCAGGTCCACTCCGTGACTGGCTACACCCCACACACCCTTCTCTTTGGCCGCCCAGGAAAAGGGGTCCATGACCTGAACCTATTTCGCCCAGAAGAAGATGTCTGCCATAACTACCCCTCCTGGCTAAATGCTCACCGACAGAAGATGGAGACTGTACACCGGCTGGTGAGTCAACAAATCCAGGGCCAGATACATGCTGACCCACTCCCCGTGCAAGAGAAACCCTTAAAGTTGGGACAGCTAGTCTTGCTCCGTATTAGGAAGCCTCAAGAGAAACTTCGAGCCAAGTGGGAGACTGAAGTCTACCGGGTAATCGAACGCCCTTACCCCAATGGACATGTATACCGAGTGCGGGGTGAAGACAGCCGCAGCACCCGCACTGTGCACCGAAATATGTTGCGCCCCTGCCGCTCCCGGCCTGACTCCCCTCCCACAGTAACCGGAGGGGGTGACGCTGCTGACATGACTGACGTCACGGACATTTCTCAACATAGAGATCACGTCGACTCTGAGACCGGTGACCCACCTACACAGACCAGTCCCTCTCCCGGAGTACTGACTGGAGTGGGGCGTAAAGACAGTGACGAGGAGGGGAACAACCAACCCTTGCGACGCACTGACCGCACCACTGCTGGGATCCCGCCTGGACGGTCTTACAGGGACCAGTATGTATGGCCCACTTCTCAACCAACCCCTGTGACAACTACAGTCATCGCTGCCTGGGAACCGACGGTAGTTGACAGGGACTGCCAACCTTTAAGTGGGGGGTATGTAATGAGGTGAACAATTCAGACTGCCGCATTGAAATGGACATGGAATTGGACTTTGTACAGTCCACTAATGCCCCCTGGTGGACAAGTGCGGAAACAATCACAGAGGGTGGAAAGCCCCCACCATCTCTTTTGTTTACCCAGGAAGAGAAAGGGTGGGAGATTATTACAGACCCAGAGCTCAGCCAGGACAGACCTGCGTGTGGTGTCTCCCGACATAGGGCTCTTTTGCAGCCGGATTCTTGGGAAGAAATACCCCGTGAGGATCGCTGTTGCAACCCCCGGTCTGCAGGACCTTGTCTTACCGAGGGTCCAACTCAAATTCAGGACATTGCCTCCGGAATTCAGGACATTGCCACCGGATTACATGTGCAGGGGCTGTGACCGATATAAGGGAGCCATCTGTGCTACTGTGATCTCCCTTCTGCTGATCGGTGTGCCCCGGGACAGAGAGAGACTAACAAAAATCTGTTACCTGCGGAAGAAGACCAAAGAAGAGGACTGAGGAGTTTCCCCCTTCAGCGCTGCACCGGGACCCGTCATCGTGAGATCCCAGGCCTGCCACGTGGGAGCGACATCTTCTTCTGTGATAGACTGGTACGTGATTTGAGGGAAAGTTAGGGAAAGATATCTCCATTTTGTTTGTTTTCTTTTTCTTCTTCTTGCTGCGCACCCGGATAAAGTGAAGATCCAGGGACTCCACCATATACATGTGTGCAGCTAGATCAGTTGACTGTGTTATAGATATGTTTTACAGTAAAGAGATGTTACTACCGGTTAAATCTGAGTATGGAGATTCTGTTGAAGCCAGACATACACACACACCCGCGGCCTTACCACTGGTCGCTACAGCTTCCACCTGTAAAACAAGCACAGCCGGTGGGGGGTCCACTCTGCAATAGCACGAGAATTCAGGTAATATCCAACAC
This sequence comes from Allobates femoralis, assembly GCA_033576535.1. NCBI lineage: Eukaryota > Metazoa > Chordata > Amphibia > Anura > Aromobatidae > Allobates > Allobates femoralis. The sequence continues at coordinate 39,622,893 of JARQOC010000005.1, forward strand.
CATAACACTTACCGATTATGATACCCTTGATCTGTGCCAGGGATCTATCTTGCCCCAGCTGCTGGTCTTCAATGTCCAAGTAAATCTAGCAAGCGGCAGTAAGGTGGTACTGTATTCCAGATGAAGCTTCATGTCCGGCCCAGGCCCTGGGGGTACTCGGATCTCTCAGGCGCGGTCTGGGAAAAGGGGATGTCACGGGTAGCGGTGCCTGAGGCCGTGGGCCTGGGGGAATGCAGATGAAAAATGGTGAAAAAGAAAAAAATAATAAAAATTGTCAAGTCGTGACGCCACCTGTAGGTTCCGGTGATGGCACCGGCGCTGCTTGGGTCTCCGGGGTGATGGGCGGCAGCAAGATGGAATCGCTCCCTACAGGACGAGCAGGGTCCCCAGAGCCGTAGGTTATAATTGAGTAATAGAGCAGAACAGTCGTTTCTGTGCAAGGTTAGAGTAGGGGAGCGCCGTCAGTGTGGTGCAGATGGAAGGAGGGACACGCACACATAAAAGTCTTTTGGTACCTTTACTGGTGTTCTGTACTGGTACACTTGTCCGGAATTGAGGGAAACACCTTGGGATCTCCACAGTGAGTAGGGTTGTAGGCCTCCTTGTTTCAGCTTCTCTGGTTGGGGCCTGGCAGGCTTGGAACCTAACTGGACCTTTACTTCTCTCTGTCTCTCTCCACACCCAGGTTGCTGCACTGAGGGCTCTCTCTTGGGATCCCGTTCACGCGTGCTCACGGTCCCTAACTCTCAATAGTTGGTGCTGCGAGTGTCCGGAAAGCTAAACCTCCTTGTGATGCTGGATTCTCTGCGGGGTCTATCCTTCCTGTCCCTGCAGAGTCGGATCCAGTGACCGGAACTCTGATGGGATGAGTCGGTATGACTCCTCTACCCTCCCATCGGAATACGTGTCTCTCCTCTGCCTTCGACCTCTACTGTGCGGGTCTACCACTGTCTCAGGTGGTTACTGGTATGGGCCTAGCACGGCTCCAGTACCAGGTCAGCTCACTCAGCTCTTCACAGTTCTGTAGTGACTGCACACTCCGCTGATTTCCCTCCAGAACCCGTATTTATAGGGGAACTGGCTTAAGGCAACCAGTTAGGCTCCCCCTACAGGCCTGGAGTGGAAGGTGTTGTGTGTAAGTGGGTTACTCGCTGTGAGAAATCCTTCAGTGTCCCAAGGAAGTCTGTGGTGACCTGGTACAGGGTGCTACATTCACATTGTTACAGCCCTCTAGCAATGACCTGCTAGTCATCAGGATGAACACGTCCCTGAACAAATATGAGAACCCAAAGATCAAACAAAGCACACTTCCATATTGAAACAACACAACATTAGTACATGTGCTGCTTCTCAATGAACTTCCAGCATAACACTTAACCAAACAATCACCTAAATCGTTACAAAGATAAGGATTGAGACAAAAAGCGTGAACTCTCACTGCCCAATATGGCGTACAAATTCCTCCTCCTTAAAAAAAACCTCAGCAAGACACCTCTGTTGCCTCCCCAATGCAGAGTGTAAACCACCTCTTATTCTTTCAGCTTTTTACCCAAACAAGAGCAATCATCCCGATATTGCGAGAACGAGCTTGGATAACTACTCTTACCCACAAAGTGTTTTAACTCCATGATGGGGTAGTCATCATGTCCCGAGACTGCAGATAAAACCACCAATTTTGCCCCAACCACTTGGTCCATTTTTTTGTGCCAGAAAACATTCCAGTCTTTCCTACATCCAATTGCTCATATAAGCCTACTTCTACCTGTTTTGAAGGACTAACCAATTTGCTAATACAAAAAACGCCTAAAACACCAAATAAACTCAGCTGAGAACAATGTTATAAAACGTTATAATATGTTGCAAAAGGCTAACGCCACCAACTTCTATGCCACCACGGACATTAATCTGTCAGCCCCAACACCACCTCACCAAAGTCAGGGACAAAATGATCTATCCTCAGAAGGAGACCCCACACCTGCTTCAATGCCGAAAACCTTCATATCCTCCTAAACCTTCCTAAAGGCACCAAGATTGCCTGCTAAATGGAAAACTTCATTGTTATCAAGCTCCACTGCTCTCATGCTTCATCCACCTATGGTACCAGATTTCGCAACTTGTTGAACTGAATACGAGATTACGCTTCATACATCTCAATGTATACCGCTCTCATACATACCCCGTCATCAATGTCAATCACCATAACAACAAAGATGCCACTAATCCACAACTGGGGAGGCACTTAGTGGAAAGAGTATCTATCGTAAGAACCAGCAGTACCTTGTTACAATAAAAACACAAGTTTTTTATCTACTCTATAATTGCCGTAGGCACTTCCGTGTTGGACCCCGAGTAGACCGTGGATATGTCACACTGTGACGTCACCACGGCGAAGCATTGGCCGCGTAGCGGCCAATGCGAGTCGCTGGCCTGCGCGAGCAATGGCCGCGAGGCCATTGCTCGCGCAGGCTGAGTACGAGCAATGGCCGCGAAGCGGCCATTGCGAGTCGCTGGCCGAAAATCGAACCAGAGGCTCGGCCTCAAAGTTAACGATTTACCGGTCAGGTAGCGCGAGCAATGGCCGCGAGGCCATTGCGAGTCGCTGCCTGAGCCGCGGCGCGCTTGCGGTAATCCCCATACAAAGTATAGGGGGACTTGCGGCAGGTGCGGCAGCAAGTCGCTGGCTGAGTGCGAGCACTTGCGGCGCGGTTGCGGTAATCCCCATAAGGATTACCGCAACCGCGCCGCATTGCGAGTCGCTGGCTGAGTGCGAGCACTTGCGGCGCGGTTGCGGTAATCCCCATAAGGATTACCGCAACCGCGCCGCATTGCGAGTCGCTGGCTGAGTGCGAGCACTTGCGGCGCGGTTGCGGTAATCCCCATAAGGATTACCGCAACCGCGCCGCATTGCGAGTCGCTGGCTGAGTGCGAGCACTTGCGGCGCGGTAGCGGTAATCCCCATAAGGATTACCGCAACCGCGCCGCAAGTGCAAGTTGCGGCGCGGTTGCGGTAATCCCCATAGAAAGTATAGGGGGACTTGCGGCAGGTGCGGCAAGTGCGGTTTTGCCGCACCTGCCGCAAGTCCCCCTATACTTTGTATGGGGATTACCGCAACCGCGCCGCAGATGCGGTTTTTAAATAAAATAAAATAATTTTAATACAAATAAATTCACTTAAAATAACAAATAATAAATAAATTTAATAATAATAAAAATAGTAAAAAAACAAAACAAAATAAATAATAAAATAAAAAATAGCTATCCACTATAATCAAATTAATGCACGTTCTAGAATCCCGATGCATTTGCATCGGGCTCACAGCTAGTTAGCCAATAAAAGCTTCCAAAACTCTGGTGCTACTGCAGTGGCCGTAAAGACCTAGGGTACTTGGTAGCTGGGCCGGCAGTCTTTCAGGGAGGTCACGATTGTGATGGCCCAGCTTCGTGGCCCTGGACGAGCAGATAAAGGGGTATTTACAGGGGATATGAAGTCCTTACGTGACGTCATCTGTGGTGCCTGGTCAGCGACCACCAGCGCTGCTGTATGAGCCCTGGGGGATAGGTGGTGTACAGCTGAGATGGAACATTTCCCACAGGTGAAGTGGGCCCTCGGGGGTTGAAAACGTTTATAGGGAGGATGGTGGCAGGAAATGCAGGGTGCAGAGAGCAGCCCTGCAGCGGTGATAGTCGTGATTGTGGTACAACTGCAGGGAAGCACAGAGGAAGCAGACAGATAAAGGGAATGCAGTTCTGTTACTTTTACTGCAGAGAAAGTTGCTGATTTTGGGGGCACTGGTCACCAGGTCCAAGGGGGTCTGGTCAGCCTGGAAGCAATTGGAGTCCACCTCGTCAGGTGGGTTTGGAGGCCTGCCTGCTGCACTTTTTAGTTTCGAGTCTGACAAACAGTGCAAACTTATAAAGGGTACTGCGGTCTTGGTTGCAGATCCGGGTTCTCGTTATACCGTTGCGCTGTCGAGTCCCTGCTTGCGGCCAGTAAACTTGCGGTCTCCTGTCCTTCAGATTCATTTGCCAGGACGTGCAGTGCCCATACAACCCATGACTCTGGTATCCTCGGCTGCACTGCCTGTGGTGAGCTCTTCAAGAGCTCTGCTCCCCATAACCTTCTCCTTCCAACTCCTACTTCAACTGCTTGCCCACCCTTTTCCTTCCCTCTCACAGTCTCGAACCCCTCCCCTTAGCCGGAAAAGGCAGCTCCCCTCACACTAGGGTGTAGAGCTCCCCCTTCAGGTCAGGGATCTCCTCCTGCTTCCAAGCATGATATCACCTCCTGTGAGGGAGGAAATACCACTGTGGCTATCGGACCATAGGGCGCCAACACCACCACAAATAGAAACTTTTCACGGGAACCCGGATTCCTTAGCAAAAAAACCCACAGCCTCAAGCACCACCACAATTACAAAAGTTAGTAAAGACAGATTTTTTCCCAAGCTTATCACTTGCCCCGAACTGGGCCAATGCCTCCACAACAGTACACTTGAAAAACTATTTCAATATCAACCGAACCTGCAGCGTCTGTATAAAGTTGCCTAATTATTAAACAACACCTTCTACATCCACAATGCAAGCCTGCTGTTTGATTGTATATAAGTAGATAATAATACTGCTCCTATGTACAAGAATATAACTACTATAATACTGTCCCCATATACAAGAATATAACTACTATAATACTGCCCCTATATACAAGAATATAACTACTATAATACTGCTCCTATGTACAAGAATATAACTACTATAATACTGCCCCTATGTACAAGAATATATCTACTACAATACTGCTCCTATGTACAAGAATATAACTACTATAATACTGCTCCTATATACAAGAATATAACTACTATAATACTGCTCCTATATACAAGAATATAACTACTATAATACTGCCCCTATATACAAGAATATAACTACTATAATACTTTCCCCATATACAAGAATATAACTACTATAATACTGCCCCTATGTACAAGAATATAACTACTATAATACTTTCCCCATATACAAGAATATAACTACTATAATACTGCTCCTATATACAAGAATATAACTACTATAATACTGCTCCTATGTACAAGAATATAACTATTATAATACTGCTCCTATGTACAAGAATATAACTACTATAATACTGCCCCTATACAAGAATATAACTACTATAATACTGCCGCTATGTACAAGAATATAACTACTATAATACTTTCCCCATATACAAGAATATAACTACTATAATACTGCCCCTATGTACAAGAATATAAACTACTATAATAGTGCCCCTATGTACAAGAATATAACTACTATAATACTGCCCCTATGTACAAGAATATAACTACTATAATACTGCCCCTATATACAAGAATATAACTACTATAATACTGCCCCTATATACAAGAATATAACTACTATAATACTGCTCCTATGTACAAGAATATAATCTACTATAATACTGCTCCTATGTACAACAATATAACTACTATAATACTGCTCCTATATACAAGAATATAACTACTATAATACTGCCCTATGTACAACAATATAACTACTATAATACTGCTCCTATATACAAGAATATAACTACTATAATACTGCCCCTATATACAAGAACATAACTACTATAATACTGCCCCTATGTACAAGAATGTAACTACTATAATACTGCCCCTATGTACAAGAATATAACTACTATAATACTGCTCCTATGTACAAGAATATAACTACTATAATACTGCTCCTATGTACAAGAATATAACTACTATAATACTGCCCCCTAAGTACAAGAATATAAGTACTATAATACTGCCCCGTAAGTACAAGAATATAAGTACTATAATACTGCCCTTTATGTAAAAGAATATAAGTACTATAATACTGCCCCTATATACAAGAATATAACTACTATAATACTGCCCCCTAAGTACAAGAATATAAGTACTATAATACTGCCCCGTAAGTACAAGAATATAAGTACTATAATACTGCCCTTTATGTAAAAGAATATAAGTACTATAATACTGCCCCTATATACAAGAATATAAGTACTATAATATTGAAAATCAAAAAACAAGCCAGCACTCCCAGAAGACAGCTTGCAATAAAAATTGTGCAAATACACATATTACTTCCAAACTGTATGATATTATATACTTTGAGACATTTGGTAAAAAAATTGATCAATCTTTTGAGCCATCCTGCCAATGTCAAGGCAATCTCATCATGGTGGTCCCACTTTATACTTTTTTATTTTAGTTGTGCTATGCGACCTCCAACATAAACATACAGTGAACTATAAAGAGCAAACATTTACCTGGTGCATCTCAAACCTGCTCCAATGGTGTCAGACTAGTGTGTGGTGCCCCTGCGACCAGGGTGGCCACAGGTAGGAACTGCAGCCAGGCAGGTGGAGACAGTTTGTGCACCAAACACCTTCAAAGCACACATCCACAAGACACAACACCCCAACCCGGAGCCCGGGATTGTAGGCGGGCAAGGGGTGATAGGGTTTAGAGGGAAGTGGGTGGAATGTAGGTCAGGTGATGAACTAGGTACAAAAGGGGGGAACTAGGAGGATCTAGTCAGTAGGCCATAGTGAGCTGAATTGAAAAGACCGAGTAGGTCGTTGTGAGCCGAGATGAAAAGACCGAGTAGACCAGAGGGTGCCGAGTAGACCAGAGGATGTTTTGGGCTAAAAGCGGTTCATGCTGCTGGCAAAAAGCGGATATGTCGCCGTGTCGAGCACACGGACATGCTTTTGCTCCACACGGAGACACGGTCCGTGCGGTATCACAGACATGTGAAGGTGGGCCATAGAAAATAATGCGCCTCCATATATCCGTGCCTCCAACATGTGTCGGCACAGTCGGATGTGTGAAACAAGCCTATGTTGGAAGCCACATGGCACATCTAAAATAAAGTATAGAGTAGGACCACCCTGATTGAGATTGCCTTAATGTTAGCGGGAGGCTTAAAAGATTGATCATTTTTTTGCCAAATATCCCAGGTTTTATAATATTAGAAAGTTTAGAAGTAATATGTGCATTTGCACAATTTTTATTGCAAGCTATTGTCTGGTGGTGCTGGCATTTTTGCAGATTTTTTTACTATTATACTGCTCCTATGTACAAGAATATAACTACTATAATACTGCTCCTATGTACAAGAATATAACTACTAGAATACTGACCCTATGTAGAAGAATATAACTACTATAATGACTGGCCCTGTGGGGGCCGTGGGGTACTCTGAGCCGGGCCTGACGATGTCGTCGGGGAATTGAATGTCACGGTGGTGTGACCCAGTTCGTGGCCCCAGAGCAGTCAATAAAAAGGGAAAGAGTTTGTTGAAAAGGGGAAAACGGCTTTAGGGATTGGTTATCGTGATGCCACCCGTTGTATGCGGCTATTAGTGGCTGCAGTACGGGACCTCTGGGGATGATTGGAGTGCAGCGGTGATGGTTTCGCTTCCCACGGGTGGAGCGGATCCCCAGGGCAACCGGAAAAGTCTATGGCGGTGGTAGGCCGTTCGGGGTGCAGAACTGAGGGCGCTGAGAATCCAACAGATACAAGGATTGAAGTCTCCATTACCTTTGCTGGGAGAAGTAGCAGGTTTATTTCAGGGTACCATCCACAAGAGATGTTGGGAAGCCAGGTGGCCTAGAAGCAAGTTGGGGATCTCCTCACCCAGTGAGTTGAGGCCTCCCTGTTGCGCTATTCTTGGTGGGCCCTGGCTCCTTGTAGCTAAGCTGCGACCCTCTCTCCTCCTGCAGAAAGTCTCTCACCCGTATGACAGGCAGCTAAAGCCTTTCACTGGCACCTCTCCTCTGGTGGACACACCTTGCCCATAGGCTCTGCTTAATTGTTGCACATGTGTTTGGGCCTGTTCTACCTTCATCCATGGTTGCTAGTCTGGCGGTGCGGAAGTCAGATCTGGTAATGTCCGGATGTCATGTCTGGACCTCGTCTGCCTTCTGGGAGTAGTTCAGAAATGCTTCAGGTACATGTGCATTTAATATGGTTCTGCTTTTAATGTATTCAGGAGGCCATAATGGCACAGCGTATATAAAAAATGTATAGTAGGACTGCCCCATCTGAGAATGCCATGACGTGGCGGGGTAGCTCAAAGTTAGAAATTAATATGTGCATATGCACTTTTTGTATTGCGTGCTAACCACAGGCAGCGCTGGCTTCTTGGCTTTTTTTTTATTTACTGTAATATTGCCCCTATATACAAGAATATAACTACTATAATACTGCCCCTATGTACAAGAATATAACTTCTATAATACTGCCCCTATGTACAAGAATATAACTACTATAATACTGCCCCTATGTACAAGAATATAACAACTATATTACTGCCCCTATGTATAAGAATATAACTACTACAATACTGCCCCCTATGTACAAGAATATAACTACTACAAGACTACTCCTATGTACAATAATATAACTACTATAATACTGCCCTTATGTACAAGAATATAACTACTATAATACTGCACCTATGTACAGGAATATAACTACTACTATGGGCAGTGTGTGGCCGCTGTATGTGTATACAGCGACCTAGATCAATCACAATAAAGACAGATAGAATGGCATGCATAACCAAGCGTGCATGGCAAAAAGTGGTGGTCAACAACAAACCAATAACAAATAAAAAAGCCAAGAAGGCAGCGCTGCCTGTGGTTAGCACGCAATACAAAAAATGCATATACACATATTGATTTCTAACTGTACTTTAAACTGGGACATTTAGCAAACAATTGATCAGTTATTTGAGCTACCCCGCCACGTCATGGTATTCTCACATGGGGCAGTCCTACTCTACGTTTTTTATATATGCTTTGCTATTACGGCCTCCTGAATGCATTAAAAGCAGGACCATGTTAAATGCACACGTACCTGAAACATTTCTGAATGAGAACAGGCCCAAACACATGTGATACAATTAAGTAGAGCCTATGGGCAGTGTGTAGCCGCTCTATGTGTGTACAGCGGCCTAGATCAGTCATAATAAAGATAGATAGAATGACATGCATAGCCAAGCGCGCATGGCAAAAAGTGGTGGTCAACCACAAACCTTATCTGTGCTGCCTTTCTGGCGCCGTGGGAGTAGTTCAGAAACGCTTTAGGTACGTGTGCATTTAATGTGGTTCTGCTTTTAATGCATTCAGGAGGCCGTAATGACACAGCATGTAGTATATAAAAAACATAAGAGTAGGACTGCCCCATCTGAGAATGCTGTGACGTGGCAGGGTAGCTCAAAGAATTGATCAATTGTTTGCTAAAAGTCTCAGTTTAAAGTACAGTTAGAAAATAATATGTGCATATGCACTTTATGTATTGCGTGCTATCCATAGAGCAGTGCTGGCTTCTTGGCTTTTTTATTTGTTATTGGTTTGTGGTTGACCACCGCTTTTTGCCGTGTGCGCTTTGTACAAGAATATAACTACTATAATACTGCTCCTATGTACAAGAATATAACTACTATAATACTGCTACTATGTATAAGAATATAACTATTACAATACTGCTTCTATGTATAAGAATATAACTACTATAATTCTGCCCCTATGTACAAGACTATAACTACTATAATCCTGCTCCTATGTACAAGGCTATAACTACTATAATACTGCCCCTATATTCAAGAATATAACTACTATAATAATGCCCTATGTATAGGAATATAATTACTATAATACTGCTCCTATGTACAAGAATATAATTACTATAATACTGCCCCTATGCACAAAAATATAACTACTATAATACTGCCCCTATGTAGAAGAACATAACTACTATAATACTGCCTATTTACAGGAATATAACTACTATAATACTGCTCATATTTACAAGAATATAACTACTATAATACTGCCACTATGTACAAGAATATAACTACTATAATACTGCCCCTATGTACAAGAATATAACTACTATAATACTGCTCCTATGTACAAGACTATAATTACTCTAATACTGCTCCTATATACAAGAATATAACTACTATAATACTGCTCCTATGTACAGGAATATAACTACTATAATACTGCTCCTATGTACAAGAATATAACTACTATAATACTGCTCCTATGCACAAGAATATAACTACTATAATACTGCCCCTATGTACAAGAATATAACTACTATAATACTGCTCCTATGTTCAAGAATATAACTACTATAATACTGCTCCTATGTACAAGAATATAACTACTATAATACTGCCCCCTATGTACAAGAATATAACTACTATAATACTGCTCCTATGTACAAGAATATAACTACTATAATACTGCCCCCTATGTACAAGAATATAACTACTATAATACTGCTCCTATGTACAAGAATATAACTACTATAATACTGCCCCCTATGTACAAGACTATAACTACTATAATACTGCCCCTATGTACAAGAATATAACTACTATAATACTTCTCCTATATACAAGAATATAACTACTATAATACTGCCCCTATGTACAAGAATATAACTACTATAATACTGCTCCTATATACAAGAATATAACTACTATAATACTGCCCCTATGTACAAGAATATAACTTCTATAATACTGCCCCTATGTACAAAAATATAACTACTATAATACTGCTCCTATGTACAAGAATATAACTACTATAATACTGCTCCTATGTACAAGAATATAACTACTATAATACTGCTCCTATGTACAAGAATATAACTACTATAATACTGCTCCTATGTACAGGAATATAACTACTATAATACTGCTCCTATATACAAGAATATAACTACTATAACACTGCCCTATATACAAGAATATAACTACTATAATACTGCTCCTATGTACAAGAATATAACTACTATAATACTGCCCCTATGTACAAGAATATAACTACTATAATACTGCTCCTATGTACAAGAATATAACTACTATAATACTGCCCCTATGTACAAGAATATAACTACTATAATACTGCCCCTATGTACAAGACTATAACTACTATAATACTGCCCCTATGTACAAGAATATAACTACTATAATACTGCTCCTATATACAAGAATATAACTTCTATAATACTGCCCCTATATACAAGAATATAACTACTATAATACTGCCCCTATGTACAAGAACTATAACTACTATAATACTGCCCCTATGTACAAGAATATAACTACTATAATACTGCCCTATATACAAGAATATAACTACTGTAATACTGTTCCTATATACAAGAATATAACTACTATAATACTGCCCCCTATATACAAGAATATAACTACTATAATACTGCTCCTATGTACAAGAATATAACTACTATAATACTGCCCCCTATGTACAAAACAACAGACTGGGAGTTTTATACACTTTGGTCTTTACCTTTTTTCTCCATCTTGTGTAATCTCAGAGTGTTCTGTACTAATTATACAGTGATGTTACCTGATGTTACCAGATTAGTAAACATTTCCGCTGTATATGTTCCTTTACTTTCCTGATGGAGAGTGGAAAAGCTGTTTATGAATGACATCATCAGTCGCTTCATATAGACTGGAAAGTATGCTAGCTGTCATGGCTGTCTGGATCGCAGAGTGTATGTTCTCCGAACTTGTGTCAATATAGATGTAAAATACCTTAATTATTGAATTAATCTGGAATGTATATTACTGCAGGTTATTAAAGGGAATGTGTCAGCAGGTTTTTGCTACCTCATCTGACAGCAACAGAATGTAGGCAAAGAGATTCTGAATCCAATGATATATCACATAGATTACAGGCTGCAGCCGTTCTCAGACAATCACAGCATTTAAATTTCGCCCTGTAAAAGAGCTGGGAGAGCTGCCCCCGCCTACACAAGGCTCTGTATACAGATTGTGCATTCACTGTAAGGTGTCAATCACAGCAGGGGTAAGTTGGACTACACATGTGAGTTTCTGACCCTGCAATGTTAATCGCAGGGTAATAAACCCTTTAGTAGGTAAACAATAGCATAGACACTGATAGCAGAGGCACAGTTAACTTTTGTTTTTTAACCCCTGCAGCATGCTGTCCTCAACCTATATAGCAAAAATCTGCTGACAGATCCCCTTTAATTAGGAATATGTAATATTGTAATAACATCATAATAGTCACAAAGTACTATACTAGTGTTTATTGAAATAAAAGGTGATGTCCATTATGGTGAACGTCAGGACATCTGTCTTTGTCTTATTGGCAGCCATAATTCATATTATTATTGGGAAATCAGTGGAATGCAATACTCTGCATGTATATTTTTACAAAGCCGACAGCTCTCTGGCGCCCTCTTATCCTTCTGGCCAAACCTGGTATTGCCAGAGGATAAGAAAAGGAGTGCAGCTGCTCTAATTTATGTACGTAATCTACTGTGGCACGTGATGTGACGGGATGTATAATATACCACCAGTTCCGGCCAGGAACATTTATCATACCTCGATCCAGTCACCCTCAGGCTCACAACATCACATGAATAAAAAAAACATGCTGCCACACCGATCTCTTTCAGGTGGATCGGTAACCTCTTTGGTAACTTGAAACAGTGGGAGGTGCGTTTCGCTTGCCCATAGAACGTGAAGAATGAAGCTAGTAATTCCGTATATACTCGCGTATAAGCGAGTTTTTCAGCCCAAAAATTGGGCTGAAAAGTCCCCCCCTCGGACTTATACGCGAGTCACTGTATACTGTATACAATGTATACAGTATACAGTGCCCCCATCAGTATACAGGGCCCCCCCTTGTTTAGCAATCCTGTAAAGGAAGAGATTAGTATACTTATCCCTCCACTGTCCCGCTGCCGCTGTCCCACCGCCGTCATCGCGCTCCTCCGTCTTCATCCAGCGTCTACAGGCTTCTTCCGGCTTCCTCCGGTGGGCGCAGGCAATTATTATTCTTATTGACTGTTCTCCTTTCCAGCGACCACCAGGGCCACGGGACCATGCAACAGGCCCCGTGACATCCCCGTGAACTACAACGCCTGGAACCGGGTACCCCAAGGCCCTTGGGCGAGTCACTTCTTATGATGATATTGAAGTTGAGGCTCCTTAACCTTTTTTCAGGCCTCCATTCCGGACTTGTGTAATGTGTGTCGCACAATGCTTGAACGGACGTCTGTGATCTCACTATTATGAAGCATCCGAGCCACCTTCACTGCCGGGTGTCACCAGAACTGATAGACCTTGTGAAGAGATGATATATTCACTCTCTGATATTTGCTTGATGTCACCTCTTGGCTTTTGAGTGCATGGACGGACTTCATTTCGTATTCGTCCAACTCTCTAGTAAGCGGTGGTGGAAGTGGTAGGTGGCAGGTATACATTAAACCTAATAGCCACTATAGTAGTCAGTTCTGGAAACGAAAGGTGGCAGATATACATGAGACCTTATGGTCACTCTAGTAGGCGGTGGTGGAAGCAGTAGGTGGCAGGTATACATTAAACCTAATAGCCACTATAGTAGTCAGTTCTGGAAACGAAAGGTGGCAGATATACATGAGACCTTATGGTCACTCCAGTAGGTGGTGGTGGAAGCGATATATGGCAGGTATACATAAGACCTAATGGCCACTCTAGTAGGCAGTGGTGGAAACAGTAGGTAGAAGTTATACATTAAAGCTAATAGGCACTCTAGTAGGAAGTCGTGGAAACAGTAGATAGAAGGTATACTTTAAATAGATACTCTAGTAGTTGGTGGTGGAAGCAGTAGGTGGTAGGTATACATTAAGCCGAATAGCCACTATAGTAGTCAGTTCTGGAAACGAAAGGTGGCAGATATACATGAGACCTTATGGTCACTCTAGTAGGCGGTGGTGAAAGCGATATATGGCAGGAATGCATAAGACCTAATGGCCACTCTAGTAGGCAGTGGTGGAAACAGTAGGTAGAAAGTATACTTTATACATAATAGATACTCTAGTAGTTGGTGGTGGAAGCAGTAGGTGGTAGGTATACATTAAGCCTAATAGCCACTACAGTAGGCAGTTCTGGAAGTGAAAGGTGGCAGGTATACATGAGACCTTGTGGTCACTATAGTAGGCGCTAGTGGAAGTGATATGTGGCAAGTATACATGAGACCTATTGGACACTCTAGTAGGCGGTAGTGGAAGTGATATGTGGCAGGTATTCATGAGACCTAATGGCCACTCTAGTAGGTGGTGGTGGAAACAGTAGGTAGAAGATATACATTATACCTAATAGACACTATAGTAGGTAGTGGTAGAAACAGTAGGTTGAAGGTATAATTTATACCTAATGGTACCTTTACACGCCGCCACAACAGGATGGATACCAACGGCAACTTCACGTGCACGAGCACAGCCGAACGGTTACCAACGGGAACCGCACCCTCTTTACACGCCGCCACAAGGTGCGCTACGCCACGCTACATCTACAGCTAGCTACATCGCCGGGTGTCGCAAGTAGCCATCTGTAGCTCAATTACACACCGCTATAACCAGCTACTATGGGCGGACCTGGTGCAGCAGGGACAGCACATAGGCGTGCCACAATTGAGAGTACGAGCCGTCCGTTCGCTGATAGGACAAAGCAATAACATCCTGATTGGCCAGGCATCGCAGGAGGCTGAGTAATACAGCACGCTCGAGCGATTGTGTAGTGTGACTCGTCAGCTCCTTAAATATGCCTCCCTATGCAGCGACTACCAATCGTCATGCAGCAGCTTCCACCAATGATCGCACATGGGGAGCGGTAACACGGAGCCAGGGTCACGCCTTAGCTACATTGCAGGCTGTCCCGAGTTCCCTTCCGTAACGTCTTTACACGCCGATACAGCTCGCTACAATCGGCGATGTAGCCATATGTTTATGGGCAGTGCACGGATACAGAGGTATCTGTAGCCGGCTGTGTCGTCCCGTCTTCAGACGCCGCTACTACGGGCGATATTGGCGCGACAAGCTACATTTGTAGCCTGTAGCGGGTTGTATCCATCCTGTTGTGGCGGCGTGTAAAGGTACCATAACAGACACTCTAGTAGGTGGTGGTGTAAGTGGTAGGTGGCCGGTATATCTTAGATCTAATGGCCACTATCGTAGGCGGTGATGGCAGCGGGAGATGGCAGACCTAATAGCTTTCAGTAGTTGGTGGTGACCTTCTCCAGCATGTAGGATGCTCCGCTTTACTGCGCCATCATATTTATACATCACAGCAGTCTGATTTATCTATTCATCTCACAGTGACTTTGACAGTATCACCATCTTAATGGCTTATCCTGTACAAAAATCTATTGTGTCTGGGGGGCGTGGCCTAACCTTGCATGGAATAGGTCGCATCTAGCGGGAGCTCCGTGACCGGGAACCAAGAAGCGGCTCGTAACACTGCCCCAGCCTCCTCCACAGCGACAATCTCCACACCGTCGGCAGCCTAAGACTCTGGTGAGTGGATGGGGAAATCCAAGTCAGAAGCCCGCAATCCATCCCGGCGCATCGCGGACTTTTTTGCAGCTCCCCCCCTGCCCTCACACTTAGACAAAATGGCGCCGCCGTCCCCCAGAGCAGCCCGAGCCGTGCGCAGAGACTTTCAGCCTCCCCTGCAGTGGGTTCCTCCAGCTTATCAGCTACTGCAGACCAAGATGCCCCTGTCACAGTAGCCCTTCTCAAATCCATGCTGGGCGAGCTTAGGTCGTCCCTGCAATCTGACATGAGGAACATGATGGCAAATCTAAAAGGGGAGGTGGAGGAACTTGGAAGTCGCACAGATAGGCTGGAGCGCAAATGGAGGAGATGGTGGCTTCACACAATGAACTTTGGGACGCTCATGATTCCCTGCACTCACTTGCTACCAAAAATCAATACAAGACCCTGGATCTGGAGGACAGATCCAGGCGCAACAATGTAAAGCTGCGAGGGATTGGCGAGGATATATTAGCTCCGGACCTCAAGCCCTTACTGCAGGACTTCATCATGGCAGTCCTTCCCAAAGCCGACAAGCAGACCGTGGTCATAGATAGGATCCATCGTATCCCTAAACCTAAACACTTGGCCCCCTCTGGCCCCAGGGACGTGCTTGCACGAATCCATTTTTTTGAGATTAAAGACGACTTCTTGGCAGCACTGAGGAAACAGCCCGCTCTGGATGAACGTTTTGCCCACATAGCTGTATACCCGGACCTTTCTCCCGGGACCCTGGCACTCCGCAGAGCCTTCGCTCCTTACACCGCTATCCTAAGGGATAAGGACATTCCCTATCGCTGGGGTTTCCCACAAGGCTTTTGATCCGCAAAAATGGCACCACGTTTACGTGCATAACCCCTCCTCAAGCGGCAAAGTGCTTGTCCCAATGGGGTCTAAATCCCCCTGCCTCTCCGACCTCCGCAGACACTACGAAGAAGTCCACTAAGAGCACCCCCAGACCTCGCATCACCCTGGACTGGGATGTAGCCTAAAGGTTCGCACTTCAGAAGGTTCCTGGTTAACTCTCTGTTTTTTTTCCCGCCACCAGCTGGTCATTTGAGGTTTTCGCCATCTCTGGTTCGAGATTGCTGACTTTCCTCCACAAAAGAACTGATTTTTTTTCTGGCCTTTTTTTTTTTTGGCCTCTCTTTACCTTTGTTTTACCATCATTTTCTTGGCACTGTGCTTGACAGTCCAAGGCCCCTTTGGTGACTCTGTGAGAAGAATTTCCTCACTTCACCCGGACATTCACTTAAACTGAATGGACTCTCCAGTTATTGTTCTATGTTTTGTTGTCTTGTTTGTTTTCCCCCTCCCCCTCCCACTCCTCTCCTTTCCTTGCAGGTACCATATTACTAAGCGTCGATGTTACATGATTATAATGATGCCAGTTATATTTGCACTTCATCAGCGACCCAAACTTACTACACCATGAGTATCTCACTCACATCTCTGAATGTAAACGGCCTTAATTCGCCGTGCAAAAGGTCAATGGCTTGGCGACAATTACTCAAAACAAAACACCAAATACTTTGCTTACAGGAAACGCACCTTCTTGAATCTGACAATGTCAGAATGAAATGCAGTTCATATCCACACCAGTACTTTGCCAATAGCACTTCAAAAAAGGCAGGAGTGGCCATATTTGTCAGTAAATCGGTATCCTTTCAATTAGTCAAAAAGATTGCTGATCCCACAGGCAGATTCTTAATAATTCTCTGTATCATTAATAATACCCCGTATACTATTGTTTCTGTATATGCACCCAATTTTGGGCAGTTTAAATTTTTAAGAAGACTTCTCCAAACTATTATCGACATTAGTCATGGTTATAAACTGATTGCTGGAGACTTTAATATACCTATATCTAAATCACTAGATTGTACCTCATCTTCAGCCTCAAGGGGTGAGATTGGCCCTCTTATACGGTCCTTTGGTTTGCATGACATCTGGAGATATATCCATTGCAATGAAAAAGATTTTACATACATGTCGCCGAGGCATGGTTCCTACAGCAGGATTGATTATGTGCTAGTAGACGATGTGGCTCTTCCACACTGCTCCTCGGCAACCATAGGCCATATCTCCTGGTCGGACCATGCCCCGGTCACAATTTCATTAGCAGACCCCCTGGCTATCTCTCCCCCCACCCAATGGCGCCTTAACAACCAGCTCCTAACAGACCAAAACAACTCGTCTTTCATTGAGGAATCTCTCAAGGAGTTCTTCTCAATTAACGACACCACAGACACTCAAATTGACAACTTGTGGTTTACTCATAAGGCTGTCATGCGAGGACTTTTTATAAAAATGTCAGCAACTCTTAAACGTAAATACACCAGATCTCTGAATGAAGCCCTCGCGAAATTGGCCGACCTGGAATCCCGCCACAAAAGTGCCCCTACCAAACATTTATTGGCTGATTTGACGGCTGTTAGGCTTCAGATACGCCAGCTCCTACTGCGAAAGACGGAACATAACCTCAAAAAATCCAAGGCTAAATTCTATGCCATGGGGGACAGGGCGGGTGCGCTGTTGGCCAGGCGTGTCAAAAAAAAAGAATTGCAATCTAGGATTCCCTATTTGTGCAAAGCTAACTCCTCCCGAATCTATAACCCCATTGATATAGCAGAGGAGTTTGCGTCTTATTATTCCTCCCTTTACAATCTTAATTTAGACTCAACTATCCCTCAGCCTTCCCAAGCCACTATTTCTACCTTCTTAGACCGTGCAAACCTTCCTAAGGTTTCGCCTTCTCAGCTCTCCTTTTTAAATGCTCCCCTCCAAGACTCGGAAATCTTGCAAATTCTCAAAGATTCCAAAAAATCCTCTGCCCCCGACCGGACGGCTTCTCCTTCCCTTATTATTCCCAATTTTTCCCTGTCCTGGCCCCATACTTACAACGCCTCTTTGACTTTTGGTCTATCTCTGGCTCCATTAAATCTGAAGGCCTAAAAGCATCTATTGCTACCCTACCTAAACCAGGGAAACCCCCCACTACCCCAGGTAACTTTCGGCCAATAGCGCTCCTTAATGTAGATATCAAAATATTCGCCAAGATCTGGGCCAACAGACTTATGACTATACTCCCCTCCCTTATTCATCCTGATCAAACGGGGTTTGTTACAGGGAGACAAACTAGAGATGGCACGAGACGGCTCATTGACCTGCTGGACGTGGTGGAGAGGGGGCAACTCCCCAGTGTATTCCTGTCTCTTGACGCTGAAAAAGCGTTTGACAGGGTACACTGGGGATACATTCACAATACACTTGAGAGGTTTGGCCTAACGGGTACGATCTCACGAGCCATTATGGCGCTCTACTCCAATCCCTGTGCCTAAGTTTGCTCCTCAGTCCTCAGTCCTCTCTTAGGCTCCTATTGGAATCTCATTTGCTCCGCCCTCGACACTTGAAACTTCCCCTTCGTACCATGATAGCAGCAACCAAATTATGGTCTGAGGAATGTCCTCTGTCTTTTCCAACTGTCGCTCAGTACATTTCCTTACAAGCCGCAGCATGCGCCATCCCCACCTTTCGTGTGTCAGTGTGGCGGAGCTATGGGGTGACTAAAATAGCTGATCTCTTCCACTCCCACGGCATGAAAACTTTTCCAGATTTACAAAGACAGTTTGGTCTCCCTGGCTCGGCTGTGTTCCCGTTTTTGCAACTTCGTAGTCTTCTACGGGACAATCCTCTTTTTATAGGCCCGCCTACATTACTGGACTCTCCTATCCAGAGATTTTTCAAACCGGGAACGTACTTGAGTCACGGCATCTCTGTACTATATAAGGGGCTTATTTGTGGGGACACTCACAATAAATTGCAATATATGGTGTCTTGGGAATCCTTGTTCTCATTTGAGGCCTCTCGTGAGGACTGGGAGTTTGCCATGCTTCACTCATCCAAATTTTCTTCTTGTATTTCCCACTTAGAGTTGTCCAAAAAAATCCAGTTACAGTGGTACCTAACACCAATAAAGATGTCTAAATTTCACCTGTCCTCCTCCCCCCTCTGCTGGAAAGGTTGTGGAAAGAGAGGTACTTTGGCGCATGTTTGGTGGGAGTGCCCTCGGGTTCAAACCTTCTGGAAGGATGTGGAAACAATATTGACGGAAATTATTCCCTTTCCCTTCACATTAACTAAACAACTAGCGGTTTTGGGCATATCCCTGATCGACCTTCCCTCCCCCTTACAACCTATTACAGCTATCATATTAACAGCAGCCAGACAACTTCTGGCTAAATATTGGAGAGCTCCCACAGCCCCCAACAAAACGGAGCTTTTGGCAACTATTAACTTACACCATTCCTACGAACTCATGGCAGCAAACTCTTTGTAAAAAAAAAACAAGGTTATGACTTGGTGGGATCCTTGGACCCCACACTTCTCCTCCAATGACCTTCACCCTTCTCCTTCTTAGGTCAATGGTAATTAATATTATTTGCATAATGTCTACAGTTTACACTATAATAATTTTATGTGTTGACATTTTGCCTTTGTACTGTATTACGATACTTAGAGTAATGTCATTTGTTTTACTTATGTGTACTGCATATCCCCCCTTTTTTCCTCTTCACCCCCCCCCCCCCTCCCTATTCAGGTTTGATTCTAGACTTTGTATATTTTCATAACTCTTTAATAAAAATTTAAATGGTTAAAAAAAAAAAGAATCTATTGTGTCTGATGAAAACCCAAATACAGGGGTCGAAACGTTACAATTTTCTGGACTGCCTGTTCTGTAAAATTCTTATATTAATTTTAGTGTGCCAAGTTCTCCTTTTATCTAGCAGTTGGTGGTGGCAGCTGGAGGTGGAGGGTATACAGGATACCGGCCATACAGTTATGTACTATGTAAAACTCTACGGAAGGAGACTTATCTGTCATTAATGCACTATTTCATGAAATCCCATTATGATGAAAGATCACAGTGATCATAAATCCCGGGCTTATACGAAGCAGAAGTCCTGTGTATGAAACATTATTATTACGGATAAGGAATTGGCCATGAAGGAAAGTTAAAAAACTGCAGCAATTATTTGCCTAATTGAAAGAGTGTGTGGACAGCGGAAGGAACGAAAGAAACCATTTCCTATTACCACCTGGACTGGAGAACTAGCGAAGGGAAAAACCTGCACACAATGAGCGCTCTGACTGCTGACCGCGTCATTCTCACCTCCATTATTATGTACTATGGAAAATTACAACCAGTTGTTCCACTTACGCACAAAATCATTATAATATTAAAGGTGAACAATAACGACATTTTATGTATGGCGGCTCATTATGATGAAGTGATTATGGGCTTCATTCCTTCTATAGTCAGTTCATTTTCCCATTTTAAGTGAAACTCTAGGAATTTTCTTTCCTAATTTGTAAGATGTGGCTACTAGTGTCATACACCAGCCAACAAATATTCTTTCTCTCTGTTTACTCATACGTACGTTTTTTAGCTTCTCTGTATAAAACAAAACTGGACTGGACAAGAAGTCTCCAAAGTGACATGTTCATTCTTTGACATCACGTCCTTCGTCGAAGCTGCACCCCTCTGCCTTCCTGCTCTGCAGCTATTGGCTGAAGCTGCACCCCTCTGACTTCCTGCTCTGCAGCTATTGGCTGAAGCTGCACCCCTCTGACTTCCTGCTCTGCAGCTATTAGCTGAAGCTTCACCCCTCTTACTTCCTGCTCTGCAGCTATTAGCTGAAGCTGCACCCCTTTGACTTCCTGCTCTGCAGCTATTGGCTGAAGCTTCACCCCTCTGACTTCCTGCTCTGCAGCTATTGGCTGAAGCTGCACCCCTTTGACTTTCTGCTCTGCAGCTATTGGCTGAAGCTTCACCCCTCTGACTTCCTGCTCTGCAGCTATTGGTCGAAGCTGCACCCCTCTGACTTCGTGCTCTGCAGCTATTGGCTGAAGCTTCACCCCTCTGACTTCCTGCTCTGCAGCTATTGGTCGAAGCTGCACCCCTCTGACTTTGTGCTCTGCAGCTATTGGCTGAAGCTTCACCCCTCTGACTTTCTGCTCTGCAGCTATTGGCCGAAGCTGCACCCCTCTGACTTTCTGCTCTGCAGCTATTGGCTGAAGCTGCACCCCTCTGACTTTCTGCTCTGCAGCTATTTGCTGAAGCTTCACCCCTCTGACTTCCTGCTCTGAAGCTATTGGTCAAAGCTGCACCCCTCTGACTTCCTACTCTGCAGTTATTGGCTGAAGCTGCACCCCTTTGACTTCCTGCTCTGCAGCTATTGGCTGAAGCTTCACCCCTCTGACTTTCTGCTCTGCAGCTATTGGCTGAAGCTTCACCCCTCTGACTTCCTGCTCTGCAGCTATTGGTCAAAGCTGCTCCCCTTTGACTTCCTACTCTGCAGTTATTGGCTGAAGCTGCACCCCTTTGACTTCCTGCTCTGCAGCTATTGGCTGAAGCTTCACCCCTCTGACTTTCTGCTCTGCAGCTATTGGCTGAAGCTGCACCCCTCTGACTTTCTGTTGTGTCCAGCCCATGAGTATAGCTGCACCTGATCAATAATGAGTTCTCTTGTATATTCTGCAGTAATTATTCTGTAGAGCGCCAATATAAACCTGTGATCAAAATACTGTTTGATCACTGCAGGGTGGTATTATTGGTTATGTTGGTGCTTGTATAGTGATGGTGTATAAATGTCCCTAACTGAAAGAACCAGTGTGGGAACTTTTGTCCTTTAATGCGGAAGAGGAATTGTGGGGTCAGACACTGATGTTGGGGAGAGGCCGGGCTCACGATATCCATTCTAGTGAAAGAGGTTCAGACATGGTGACACCCAAAGAATACCTTGGGCTTTGCACTTGAATTTACAAACAGTGTAATTCATGATATATTTGTGGCTCTCTACTGGTTAAAGGCAAAAGCTGCTCCCTGAACTCCATTAGCTAAACAAGATTATTAGTAGTAGTTTTGGGTGTTCCTTGTGGGTGGGGCCTAGTCAATAAAAGGACTTATAGTAACATAGTAACATAGTTTTAAGGTTGAAGGAAGACTTTACGTCCATCTAGTTCAACCCATAGCCTAACATGTTGATCCAGAGGAAGGCAAAAAACCCCATGTGGCAACACTAAGCTCCACATTGGGGAAAAAAATTCCTTCCTGACACCAGATACGGCAATCAGACTAGTTCACTGGATCAACGCCCTATCAAAGAATCTAGTATATATAACTGGTAATATTATAGTTTTCAAGAAAGGCATCTAGGACACTCTTAAATTTTAGTAGTGACTCACTCATTACAACATCATGTGGCAGAGAGCTCCATAGTCTCACTGCTCTTACAGTAAAGAATCCACTTCTGTGATTATGATTAAACCTTCTTTCCTCCAGACATAGAGGATGCCCCCTTGTCCCAGTCTCAGGCCTAAGAGTAAAGAGATCATTAGAAAGGTCTCTGTACTGTCCCCTCATATATTTATACATTATTATAAGATCACCCCTAAGCCTTCGTTTTTCCAAACTAAATAACCCTTAGTTTAATAACCTGTCTTGGTATTGCAGACCCACCAGTCCTCTAATAACCTGTCTTGGTATTGCAGACCCCTCAGTCCTCTAATAACCTGTCTTGGTATTGCAGACCCCTTAGTCCTCTAATAACCTGTCTTGGTATTGCAGACCCCTCAGTCCTCTAATAACCTGTCTTGGTATTGCAGACCCCTCAGTCCTCTAATAACCTGTCTTGGTATTGCAGACCCCTCAGTCCTCTAATGACCTTGATCGCTCTTCTCTGCACCCGCTCTAGTTCAGCTATGTCTTTCTTATACACCGGAGACCAGAATTGTACACAGTATTCTAAGTGTGGTCACACTAGTGACTTGTATAGAGGTAGAATTATGTTCTCCTCATGATAATGTATGCCTCTTTTAATGCATCCCATTATTTTATTTGCCTTTGCAGCAGCTGTCTGACACTGGGCACTAAATGTGAGTTTGTCATCTACCCATACACCCAGGTCTTTTTCAGTGATTGTTTTGCCCAGTGTTTTACAAATAAGAACATAATTATACATTTTATTTCCTCTTCCCAAGTGCATGACCCTACATTTATCCCCATTAAAGCTCATTTGCCATTTATCAGCTCAAGCTTCTAGTTTGCATAAAACCTCCAGTAATATAAAATTGTCCTCCTCTGTATTGATTACCCTGCAGAGTTTAGTGAGTGAGATCTTCAAATAATGAGATTCTATTCTGTATGCCTCCTACAAGGTCATTAATAAATATATTAAAAAGAAGTGGGCCCAATACTGACCCCTGTGGTACCCCACTGTTAACTGTGACCCATTCTGAGTATGTTCCATTAATAACCACCCTTTGTTTCCTATCACTGAGCCAGTTCTTAACCCACTTACACATATTTTCCCCTATCCCCATTGCTCTCATTTTATGTATCAATCTTTTGTGTGACACCATATCAAAAGCTTTTGAAAAGTCCATATACACCACGTCCACTGCATTTCTTTGGTCCAGTCCAGAATTTAGAAGCTTATCAGATTAGTTTGACAGGAATGGTCCCTCGTAAACCCATGTTGTCGTTGGGTCATGAGGTTATTTTTATTCAGATACTCCAGTATAGCATTTCTTAGAAAACCCTCTAGGATTTTACCCACAGTAGAGGTTGAGCTTACTGGCCTATAATTTCCAAGTTCAGTTTTTGTCCCCTTTTTGAATATTGGCACCACATTTGCTATACGCCAGTGTAGAGAGCAGCAGGAGAGTCCCCCAGTAGGAGATTGTAGCAAGAACTGAACCCACCCTTTAAATTGTTCAGACCCTAAGGTTCACTACTGGATTTGTCCCAACGTTTGGAACGTCAAGCAGAAACTCAGTCAAGTATGCTCACCCGATTTTGGTGCACAATGTCTGCCCCTGACAGATATCCTGCGTTTTTCTGCCCTAAGATGCAAAACATTTTTGCACCGATATGCAGCGTGGGCACATACCCTTACTACAGTTCCTTCTACTTCTCAATATTTTAATTCGCAGGTAATTGCGGAAGAAATAGGAGAGAAGAAATGTCATGAATGAACTTGTTATATCGGTGTCTGTTATTTAAATAATGCATTGGTATTAGTGAGCTCTGCACCACCTGCCATTCTGTCACATGTAAGTAACGACAGAGGCAATGGCAGGGGTTGGGATGTTATACACTGGGTTGAGGGGCCGGATGTTATACAATGGGGTCGAGGGGCCGGGTGTTATACACCGGGGCAAGGGGCTGGATGTTATACACTGGGGGCGAGGGGCCATATGTTATACACAGGGGGTGAGCGGCTGGATGTTATATACTGGGGGTAAGGAGCTGGATGTTCTACACTGGAGGGGTGAGGGACCAGATGTTATACACTGGGAAAAACATGGAACATGGACAAAACCGAGTTCATCGTCTTCCCTCCAAGTAGCTCTCCCCCTCTACCAGACCTATCCATCCTCGTCAATGACTGCTCACTCTCCCCAGTCCCCCACGCCAAGTGCCTTGGGGTTACTCTCGAATCTTTCCTCTCATTTAAGCCTCACATACAAACTCTCGCCACCTCATGCCGACTTCAGCTCATAAACATTTCCCGGATCCGCTCTTTCCTTGAACACGACACTGCCAAAACACTTGTTCATGCTCTCATCATCTCCCGCCTTGACTACTGCAACCTACTGCTCACCGGCCTCCCTGCTACCTCCCCTGCACTTCTCCAATCTATCTTAAACTCCACTGCTCGACTAATCCACCTGTCTCCCCTCTATTTCCCTGTCTTCACCCTCCGTCAAGCCCTTCACAGTATGATACTAATATTACTCTTGAATGGGTCCTGGGCAGCCCTTTTAAAAACATGTAAAATCTTTATTGTACCATTTGTAGTTTCCATGTTATCAGCATTGTCAGACCTTCAGAGAGCTCCTGGATTAGTCCTCTCCATTATAACCAAACAGAAATAGTCCAGCTGCTGTATAAACTGTCATGTAATTATGCACTCCCTCTCAGCAGGTCTCTCTTCTCTCCTCCCTCTCAGCAGCTCCCTCCTCCATCTCAGCAGCTTCCTCCTACTCCTCCCTTTCAGCAGCTCCTTCCTCCCTCCTCTGTCTCAGCAGCTCCCTCCTACCCTCCTCCCTCTCAGCAGTTTCCTACTCCCTCCTCCTTCTCAGCAGCTCCCTCCTCCCTCCCTCATACTCCCTCTTAGCAGCTCCCTCCTCCCTTTCAGCAGCTCCCTCCTTCTTCCTCCCTTTGCTAACAGTGCAGTGTCAGGTTTCAGTAGCTTCTGTTCTGATGAAGACAAGGTGGGAGAGAGCTATTGCCGATCTAACTTATCTAGACTCCATCTGTTTCTGTAAGTGACACGCCCCTCCAGGTCCTTAGGATTCTCGGAACTGGGCTTTGAGGCTTCATGGCAGTCACAAGGGTCGATACTGCCTCCGTGACCCTGGCAGCATCATTAAAAGTTCGGGAAGGGTGGCTCTCTTCTTTAGGGAAGGTCATGAGGACAGGAAGTTTTGTTGGGGAGAGGATGACCGGACCTGGGGATATCTGTTTTCACGTGACGCCACCCGCAGGTTGCGGCTATAGACGGCCACCGCTGCACTACAGTTCCTCTGGGGCTGATAGTCATGATGCAGCAGCGTTGTAAAGCCCTCTACGAGTAGGGCTGACTCCCAGAGCAGCAGATGTTACTGAGTGAGTGTGTAGCTATGTTCCAGCACAATGCTTATGACGCTTCAAGAAGGTCACAGACAGCGTATAGCAGTCTTTAGATGTTTACTCACAGTCACTGTGCAACAGCCCGCTGAATGCTGTGTTCTCGGAGGCAGGGATCCAGCTGCTCCTGAGTAGTGGGATGATACTCAACCAGTACCCCTTCTCTCCATCCTTTCTCGGTCATCTCACACTGCGCTTGCTTCATCCTCCTGCCTTGCGCCTCGCTCACACAGAGCCCTAGTCAGTGACCGCGGGTCCCTCCTAAGGTTACTTGAAGTCTGTCCCCGGACCCTATATGGCTAACTTTTCAGTGGATGTGCGCGGTATTGGCTACGGCACTATGGAAATACTGCAGCCTCCAGGTTGTTAGCTGAGCCTGGTCGTTCTCCACTTGTCTAGGGGTCCCGGTACCCCTGTTCTGCGGCCTGGTCCCTCCATTGTCTGTGATCGGCAATGGATGCAATCCCCACGGGTGGATTGCTCACTAACCATGCCTCTGGGACCGCCTCTTCCTTCTGGAGCACCCTGGTTCTCTCCTTCTGCTCCTCAGTCAGGCCTTAGGATGAGCTCCCACTGGCTACAGTCCTCTGGACACTTCTCTCAAGTTCTTACTCCTCTTCTGACATGCTTCCTTCCACTAGATTCCCGCCAACTGGAATGACTTCTAGATCTTTCCTTGTGCTATTTATGCCCTCTGTCACATTTCCCACATCATCTATGTGTGTTCTTCCTGACTTCACTCCTTCCCAGGTGCTCCCCTTACTACTTCCTCTCCAACCATCCCCACTACCCTGGTTCCTCCTTCCAGACAGGATCAGGGACTGTGCTCTCCCATAGGAGCAATCTCGCCCTAACCCTGACCTGGACCCAGTGTACTGCGTGGCCTATGTGTCCTGATACCGGTCTGTGCCCCCCCTACCCGAGAGTGAGATACTACACCTCAAAAGGGGTGTAGTACCGCTGTGGTGACTGGATCTGCAGGGGTGCCACATAAGCAGGCATCCTGCTGTGACAGTTTCTGTGTTGTATTTCACCTCTTCCTTGGCTGCAGACACAGAGAGGAGAATACAACCCCTCCCATTGATCTCCTGTGCAGTGATGTGAGTATGTGACATGCATATTCATCTTATGGGGAGGGACAGCAGGGAACTAAGTGGATCATTCACTGTGATTGACAGATGGAATGAATCTCTTTATTTGAAGTTCACAAAAGATAGGAGAGAAAGATAAATAAAAGAAATACATCGTTAGATATAATTTTCTAATTCCTCACTCTCTATCAGTTACATATGGATTTTTTTAAAAAAAAGGAAGGAGCCAGGAGGGGCTCCGAAACGCGTAGGTTAAAGAGTTAACTTCAACCAGACGATCCATTGTCCTGGTCATCCTTTGGTAGCAACGCGGATCATACGACACTTCGTCCTTGTATGCTGACATATGGATTTTTGACCTAACAGTTTTCCTTTAAGAATTATACATATTTATTTCAATGGGGAGAAAGAAATAAGTCCAACCCCTGTATCTTTGTTAATGTTCCCATTATTGGATAATCCTCAATCACCTAATAAGACTTTCAGAGTCTGATGTTTTTCATTTTGGATTAATTTGCTGTGCAACAATATATGTCTAAGTTCTTAATAATCCCAAACAGGCGTAACTCAGCGGAGTCACAGATACTAATCTAATGTAAACTGTGCGCAAAGGACAATACTAGAACATAAAAGTGACTTGTGCACTCTGGGGTAGTATGTGATTTCCTATGCTGATGATCACTGGTGAGCACAATTTTCGTTGAGTTACATCTGACACTAGCTGTTAACTTACTTTTGGCTTCTGGATCCAAAATTGACTCCAGTTTTTCTTTATCACTACTTCTTAAGCCACGGGAAACCCTCTTTTCTCCAAAACCCTAAAAAGTGAACATGCAATGGAAAATAATGCAAAAACTAATCTAAATATATATTTTTTTTTAAGTTTTTTGTTCATAAAAGGGATACATTTTTACTGTAAATCTTATTATGTATCGTAAAGTTAGGTAGCAGTTAAGATAAAAATGTACGCCTGTAGCTTTCCCTGGAGTGTTATCCTTGTGGACAATCTCCACCAATATCTAAAAAATGAGAATGCGTATAGGGTCTTTTCCTTAATAGAAATCAAATCCCATACAGTATGAAAACTGCTCACCTGATACGGTTGTGAAGCCCACAACCAGCTTGATCGCTCAAACACAGCAGCTGCAGCCGAGACCACACTTCCACAAATGTGGGGGTGAAACTTTATCAGGGAACAAGTGTCTTTCAGTCCGTGCCGCTGCTCAGATAAGTACCAGAACCACTGGAGTGCTTTAAATAAAAGATCTTCAGTTTTATTTTCCGACGCGTTTCGGAGCTAAACACCCAGCTCCTTCCTCAGGGAATGACCTGAGGAATGAGCTGGGTGTTTAGCTCCGAAACGCGTCGGAAAATAAAACTGAAGATCTTTTATTTAAAGCACTCCAGTGGTTCTGGTACTTATCTGAGCAGCGGCGTGGACTGAAAGACACTTGGTCCCTGATAGAATCTCCACCAATAGTCAGTCATAATACATACACCCCATCAATAGAGATGAGCAAACGTTTCCGAACAAGGTTCATCAATTTCAAAGTCGGCACGAACATTGCAGATTCGGTTTGTGATCGGAAACCCGAAAACTTTGCTAAAACATTGGCGAACTTGGCTTTGTTTCAGTTAATGGTTGAAACTTTAAAATGTCCCCAAAACTTTCCTTGAAGGTTTGGGTCCAATGGGTCCCTGGAAGACTTGGTGGCTGAGAACTCTGCTAACCTATAGTTCTCAGTGAAGCACAAGGAGTGGCACATCTAACAGAGGCGCTAATCCTGGAGCGGCTGTGGAATGCTATTTTTAGGTTGAGGAGGGCAAATAACCATGGCCCTTCCCACCCTGAGAATACCAGACCCCAGATGTCAGTTTTACGCCGTCACACTATGCACCAAACTATTTGACAACGTTTTGGAAGCTTGGCATACCAAAATGATCTTTAAAAGGTTTGCTCATCTCTACCCATCTACCATGATATAGTCCCTCCTTGATCTTCAAATCTTGGTGGAATCGTTCTCCTTGCTCATCACTGACTGTCCCAAGGCTTTCAGGGTAGTTAGCCAAATGGCAATGCAGAAAACACACCTTGAGGCTCATGTTGCAACCAAGCATTTGTAGCTCTCCAAGAGTTTTGGACAATTTCAGTGTCATTGTTTGCTCGTTTATTTCCAAGAAAGTCCTTCACAAGGTCTTGAAGGATAACCATGCTTTCTTTTGGAGTTCTGACATTGTCCTGATGAAATGTTCATCTTTGATGAGCTGTGAACCATCAAACACATCGGTCTTTATCTTTTCAAATGGCAGGCTAGATAATGCCAAAATGAGGTACTTGAAACAAGCTCCTTCAGTTGACATAGCTTTGACGAATTGCTTTATGATATCCAGTTACATATTAGAGATAGGACTATAATGTTCTTTCTGTCAATAAGTGGCTCATGTAAAATGATTGGATCTGAAACGCCCCCTCCAGTGCCTTAGGATATTCGGAATCGGGCTTTCTTGAGGCTTCATCACGGAGACCAAGACCTGGCTCCGTGACCCTGGCGGTGTCATTTAAAGTTTGGTATGGCTGTCTCTCTCTCTTAGGGATAGGGATCTGGTCGTGGATGGTTCATTCTGGGTAGGGATGACTGGACCTGGGGATACTTGTGAATTTTACGTGACGCCACCTTCAGGTTATGGCTATAGATGGCTGCCACTACTCGACAGTCTTCCTATGGTCCGATGGTTGGGGGGCAGCAATGTTGTTAAACCCTCTACGGGTAGTGCTTACCCTTGAGGTGGCCGATGATACCTAAGTGAGTTGGTAGTTGTGTTTCTGGTGTTTTAGACGCTATTAAGAAAGTTCACAGACACAGTGGGCTGCAATCTTTAGTTCCTTTACTCACAGTCTTTGTGCAGCAGCCCGCTGAGCACTGGGTTCTTGGAGGCAGGGATCCAGCTACTCCCCGGTAGTAGGATGGTACGTAACCGGACCCCTTCTCTGTCCTTTCCAGGTCATCTCACACAGCACTTGCCTCTCCCGTCCTGCCTTGCGCCTCACCACACAGAGCTCTGAGCCAGTGACTATGGGCTTTTCCTAGGGGTTCCCTGCAGTGTTGCAGTGTCTCTCCTTAGCCTTATGATTGTCTTGTCACCTTTTCAGCAGATGTACGCGTTGTCGACGTGTCACCTTGGAAGTGTCACACAGTCTCCTAGTTGCTAGCTGAACCTGGTCTTCTCCACTAGTCTTTTGGGTTCCTGGTGCCCCTTGCGGCCTAGTACCTCCACTTGCCTGCTGCTGACAATGGATATAAGACCCACAGGTAGATTGCTCACTTCCTGTGCCTCTGGGACCCCCTCTTCCTCCTGGAGCCACTTGGGTGATTTTCTGCTCTAGGGTTTGGCCTCAGGACAAGCTCCCACTTGCTCCAGTTCTCTGAACACTTCTCAGGCGTACGTTCTCTAGCTTCCCTCCAACTCGACTTTGGTGTTCAATGGCCTCTCCTCAGCTGTTCTTCCATTTCTCCTCAGCTGTCATGCTCTTTTTCTGTTCAACTGTCTCTTCTCCTACGTTCTAGATATTTCTCACTCTTTTTATACCCTTTGTCACGTGTCCCACATCATCTAGGTGTGTTCTTCCTGACCTCACTCCTCCCAAGTGCTCCCTCTAACTACTTCCTTCACCACCCAAACCCACTACAATCATTCCTAGTGTGATCTGGGTGTCCCGGTACCAGTCTGTATGCCCCTTACCAGTGAGTGGAATACTACACCCTAACAGGGGGATGTACCTCTGTGGCGACTGGATCCGCAGGGGTGCCACAGATCACCAAGTTTGTCGTCAGATCATAGAGGCCAATTCCTCTCCACCTAATGCTTCTCACGAACGCTGGTGTGTCACATGAACAAAAACAAGGATACTTTGTGTATCAGTCTTGCTGACTAATAAGTTGGCTGACCATTTTAAGGTCAACACAGATGATCCAATTGTGTTTGTGATATTGAACTACTCAATGACTCTCTTTATGTCTATGTAGTCTACACAAAGAGAAACTGAATAGCTAATTGGGATTGCACTAAATAAATTATATTTTTGGAGGACACCCTATAAGGTCCGCTTTGAGCTATCAATGAACAGCCACATTTTCCCTTCGTCTCTTTATCTGTAAACTCTTGAGACTGTCAGGATTCCAGCTTTTCCAGGTTACCTTCTATGTCTCCTCGCCCTTATTCAAGATGGTGTCTACTACCTCGTCCTGCCCATGTGTTCCTGCTTTCCTGCTTATTTAAGCATCAGTCCGTCTTCCAGGCCTTTCTTGAGTATTTTGCTTCTACTTGGCTTCTCTGTGCATCATCTTAGTTGCTCATTCTCCAGCTAATCCAGGTTGGTTCTTCTAACTTCTCTACAGTGATCTGCTCAGCTGGCCTCACCTGCTCTGGGCTTGCCTCACAGCTACTTCTTTGTCCTGTGAAGATTGTATCTGCTATGAGTGTCCTCAGTACACTTTCCTGCACTCAAGATCTGCTATACTAAGAGGCTCTGCTCCTGCTATTAGTTTGTTGTTATTTGCTAAGGACTGTTTCTGGCACCGCACTGTGCTAATTCTGGGACTGTGTGTGCTTAAAGACTATTTTCATTATCGGCTCTGCAGTGTGTGAACTGTATTTAAAGATTATTTCCCGTTATTGACTCTGCAGTGTCTGAACTGACCTAAAGACTATTTTTCTTTATGTGCTGTGAGGCAGAGACCAGGGTCATATATGATGGCCATTATGTGTCTGTGGCGCCCATGCGTAGCGGTCGCCACTAGAAGGCGCTGCAACCGGGATCGGTAAGTCCAGTCACTCAAACACACACCCAACACACTCCGATCCCAAGACTAGGGACTTTATGCCCAGCAACAGGATGGCGAGAGGAGACAAGTGGAGGGTGGGAAAGTTAGACAGGACATGGTCAGGGGAGGAAACAAAACCAGAAAACATCACAGGAAGTTCAGTTCAGAAAGTGGAGTCCAAGAGTCAAGTTCAATCAGAAGGAGAGGAGAGAACACCATCATCACACGGGACTGAAAAGACACGGACCCGGCGGCCTGTACCACCATGACGCTTGTCCGGGTCCCGGGCTGCAGACGTAGAGAGAGCCAGAAGGAGTCCTAGGGACATGGATAGTGAGCAATCCATATGTGTACCCGAATTAGCGGGAAAGCTGAAGGACTTGGGCAGAAACCAGGGTGCCGGCTCTGAGGTGGCCAGGAAGCTCCACGCTCCAACCACAAAACCTGGAGGGGTGCAGGGTCTTTATGCCCCGTGACCAAACCTCCGGCGCAGTGAAGAGAAGGCCGCCATACTAGGGATAGGGGACCAGGCAGGTTACCCAGCAAAAGCCCATGGCCGCTGGATCGTAGCTTTGCATGCGGAAGAGACAGACAGAGAGGCTCATGAAAGGAACACAAAAAGGGGTGATATGGACGAGCCATCCAAGCTGCTAAGAGGCTACCGGAGCCACCACTGCACTGTCTTGTAAATTGAACATCTGCCAAGAAAGCAAGTAAACTGGGTTAAAGCTCAGCACTGTGTGAGACTGTCATTTCTGCGCCTGAAGAGAGGTAGACTGATTCGCTGAGCTGGCAGCAGGAGCCTGTCCAAGAGTATCCTTGAACCCTGTCAGCAGCCAGTACAGCCCCTTGGGCCATCCATTCCCCAAATAATCTCCATAGACTTTACGGTTGCCCTGGGGACCCGCTCTTCCTGTAGAGAGCTGAACCATCCTTACTGCTACTCCCATCATCTCCAGAGGTCCCGACTGCAGCAGTGGCTATCCCAGCCGCATCATACTGGTGGCGTCACGATGCAAACTTTTTATTTTTGCTTTTATTTTATTTTCATTCATTTTCCAATTCCCTTTTTAACTGATCGCCCGACGAGGGGATCACGGACCGGGTCACACCACCGTGACATCCCGCAGCTCAGAAGACGACGAGAGTGCCGATTCCGAGTACCCTATGGTCCCCGGCCGGGGTGAGTCATGTCCCCCAGAATGTGCTCCGAAACCCTATAAGTCCCACTCGAGTGTGTTGTACACACAGTGGGTACTGTGAGTGCAGCACACAAGTAAAGGAGTGTGTACTGAGTCATGTTAGGTGACTCAGGTTCTTCAGAAAAACCATCTGGCGCCCCTGCGTCCAGGAGGCCACAAAAGGGAACTGCAGCCAGGCAGGTAGGACAATTGTTGCACAACAACACCCTCACAGCCCACATAACCCACGTACAGTAGATGGCAGCATCCAGCCCTAAGATTGGATACTCTAGGCAAGCGAGGGGTGGTGGATTTAGAGGAGTGGGTTGGGCACACATGTAGTCAGGTGACTTGACAGTAGAAATAGTGAGGGGGAGGAGGAAGGGAGTCAGTAGGCCATAGTGATCTGAACAGCAAAGACCAAGAACAGGCCAAAACACAGTGGAAGGTTGCGCTAAGCTGAGCAGGAGAAAGACACACACGTCCTGGAAGAGTGAAGGTGTAAGGAGTGCAGAATCTGTACCGAGCCAGGGTGAGCCGGAGGAGAGAGAAAGCCTATCCGGAGCCAGATTCCCAGAAGTGTGAGAGGACAGAGAGGGACGGTGATACCCGGGCCCTAGAACTACAGCTAAAGCAACCGACTGCAGGTGGAGTAGCCCTCCTATGATACTGAGAGACGCAGAGGGAAGGAGCCTGGTAGAGGCTCACACCTGAGGACTGCTGGAGGCTGGGCTGAAGTAGAGTGTCGGCTCTAGAGGGGACCGTAGTTTTACCCGGAAATCCCCAAACAACACGATCGGGGGACCACAGTTGCATGCTAGGGTCCCTACCCCAAAGGACAGGCAGCTCAGTGACGACCAGGAGGACCCACAAGGGCCCGAGTCACCGCCATACTGTCCGGAGACACCCACCAAGTGTATACAGAACGTAAACAGCCCGGAAAGGACACAGAGAAAGTGTGAGGGGTCACAGAGAGTGAGGCCTGGCTGCAGGGAGTAAAGGGAACCCGGAAAGGGAGAGTGTGCCCGTGTACTGGTACTGAGACGTATAAGAACTGTACTTGAATTGTACTTGAACTGTAACTGCAGTGTAAAGTGCTTGAAGAGCTTGGAGAGTAATCACGGAGACCTGAACTTGCCTCCCTTGTTTGATTCCATCTGCTTGAGTGACGTTCCCTCCATACAGGATTACAGCAAGCCCTCCACCTGCAGAGCCACAGCACAGCCTGTCAGCACCAGCATTGAGGAGAGATCCCTACAGCGTCTGCACAGTAAGTGTACTGAACATTCCACAATAGACTTTAACCCTTACTGCCCCGGGGAACACAGTTCTACCCACTGGAACTATCCCATCTAGCTGCTATTCCATCATTCCCGGAGGTTCCCCAGCAGTGGCGGCCCCATCACTGGCCGCATATAGTGGGTGGCATCACGACTGACAATCCCCTGTAAATATCCCCCTTTTATTGCCGAGCCCGGGACACGGTCCGGACCAGGACCACCCATGCCTTCCCTAGTAGCAGACCGGTCCGATACCGAGTACCCCCGTCCCAGTGGGCCCAACAACCAGATATGGGCCTTTTTGGGAGAATCTGAAGGAATGGGTGGGTTGGATTCTCCCTCCACTCCGGGTCTTCCAACATTACCATGTCCAGGAATGTGTTTTAAACTGGACTGCAGCACAGGGTGTGGTTCTCAGTGTGGTGCCAAGTGGTCAGAACAGCAGAGGCTTGTGAGAGCAGGCTGTGTGCAGACAAACACAGCCTAGCCGTGTGGACTTGGCCTTGCATGTGGACCCGGCCAAGTCAGAACCTGGCAGAGGTACAGGGCCTACACAGGACTGTGTTGAGAGTGTACAAGGTTGTACTAGCTGCATCCTGGATCCTTAAGGTCTGTAAATATCTGGACTTTGTAAATAAACAGTGTTGTGGTGTGAATAAGATGCACTGCCTCCCCTCTTTGCTAATTGAAGCCACTACGTCACAGAGCTCTGCAGTGTGTGAACTGTACTTAAAGACTTTTTTCCCGTTACTGGCTCTGCAATGTCTGAACTTTGCTCAAAGACTATTTTCCATTACTGACTCTACTGTGTTTATGAACTGTCTTGCTTGTGTGACAATGTAGAATTGAACTTTGTTTCTGTCTTGTCTTTGCCCTACACGTTAGATTCCTGAGATATCCACACTAATTGTTACAGAGATGCTGATTGAACACCTTGTGAAGGGCCCACAACTTATCTTGATCACAAGTTTTACTTTGAAAAAAAATACTGTTGATTGACAAATGTGTTGATGTCCGTCCTTTGACTGGGAATAATGAAGCTGCCAGAAGCATAAAAAAACGAGTCATGGTTGTTTAGGCACAAAAGACGAGAAATAGCAGAGACAGACATTTATTGGGTACTATACCTGGGTTTATGAAATATTTGTGCGGTGTAGTACCCTATATATTGTTATAGAATTACATATATTTTAATTGAAACAAAATATTTGTGTATTTATTTACAATAGTTAAAGAAAAAGCCATAAAAGAAAAATGAAAATGCTAAAATGTACATGTAATGTAATCAAGTACAATAAAAGTACATGCTAATTTTAGGTCAATTTTGATTATAAAAAATAATATAATTTGAATGGTATCGTTACGTATAATACATGGAGCCACAAATGGCTCTATACATGGCCAAACTATTATTATTATTAATAATATTTATTCATAGGCACCATTAATTCCATGGTGCTGTACATGAGATGGGGTTACATACAAAATACAGATATAAATAATAGTAGACACACTGGTACAGAGGTGAAAGAACCCTGCCCTCGAGGGCTTACGGTCTACAGGCTAATGGGGAGGAGACAATAAGTTGGGGGTTGCTCACCTCCGGTGGCGAGTTGGCAGTGGGGTCATTTGAGGCTGTAGCTTTCTTAAAGGGATGGGCTTTCAAGTTTTGTTTGAAGCATCCGAGTGTAGCAGATAATTGGAAGTGTTTGGGTGCAGAATTCCTTAACGACTTTGGGATACTTGAAATCTTTGGGGTGGTTGGATGAAAAACAGATACGTTTGGAGGAAGAAGGAGGTCTTGGGAGGTCCGGAGATTACGTGTTGGAAGATATCGGGAGATATGTTCTGACGTAAACGGAGGAGATGGCTTTGTAGTTCAGTGTTAGCAGTTTGAATAGGATACATTGGGGAATTTGGAGCCAATGAAGGGATTTTCAGGGGATAGAAGCAGCGGAGTAGTACGGGAGAGGTGGAATATTTGGGCAGCAGAGTTAAGGACGGACTGGAGAGATGCGAGAGCGTTAGCAGGGAGACCAGAAAGGAGGATGTTGCAGTAGTTGAGGCAGGAGGTGATGAGGGCATGCACTAGTGTTTTGGTTCATTGAGAGCTGAGGAAAGGATGGATCCTTGAAATAGAGTTGGGGATGGAAGGAGGTAGTTAGATCTTTTGATCTATTTTGAAAGAGAAGGCAAAGTCAACGGTTACTCCGACATAGTGGACTTCAGGTACTGGGGAGAGTTTGGGGTCATTTATTGTAGTTGATAGATCAGATAGGGGAAATAAGTGAATAGATGGAAAGATGATGAGTTCAGTTTTGTTCACATTAAACATTAAGAAGAGAGAAGAGAGGAAGAAGGCTATGGCCGATGCACACTCTGGGATTCTAGACAGCAGAGAGGTGACATCTGGGCCAGAGAGGTAGATCTGAGGGTCATCAACCTACAGGTGGTACTTCGAAGCCATGGGACTTTATGAGTTGTCCTAGGCCGAAGGTGTAGATGGAGAAAAGTAGGGGTCACAGGACAGAGCCTTGAGGGACACTGACAGAGAGAGGGCGGGATGAGGACATAGTGGGGGAGTGGAAGACACTAAAAGTGCGTGTGGAAAGGTATGAGGAGATCCAAACCACAATTTCTCTCAAAAAACAAAACTCCATATGGCTCCATTAATCCAAATTGAAAACAAAATATTAGTCCTGAAATGCTGAGAGAAAAATCCAAATATCGGCTTATCCCTAAGGTACCTTTACACGCCGCTACAGAAGGTTAGAAACAACCGGGGTCGGAGACAAATGTATCTTGCACCGTCAAAACAACCCGAGGTAGCGGCGTGTAAATCAGGTTGTTGCCACCCGTCACTGTCGACACCTGTTTCAGAGCAGAGCTCAAAAACAGGTTGGTTTCAACCCGATGGTAGCGGCGTCTAAATGAGGTACAGGAAGGTTTTTTCGTACACCTAGTTAACTCCCTGGGGCGTGCCACAGCCTCCGGATACCGCCCCCTTCAGCGGTCATTGGTGGAACTCCTGCTTACGATTGGTTGTCCTGCATAGGGTGGCATATTTAAGGAGCTGACCAGTCACACTACACAATTGCTATAGCGTCATGTATTAGCCCGCCTTCCTGTGCTGGCTGGCCAATCATGATGTTATTGCATTGTCCAATCATCGTACGAGCGTCTCGTAATCCACAATTCTGGCACGCCTATGTGTTGTCCCTGCTGCCCGGTCCCCCATATTACCTTGTGGTAGCGGAGTGTAAATGAGGGACGGTGCTCTACAGAGGGTAACTTGGCACCCGGCGGTGCTCCAGGGATAGATTAAACCTTCTGTAGAGCACCTTGTAGCGGCGTGTAAAGGCTGGTATCAGGTACCGTTAGAAACCGTTGGTACGTGCTCGTGCACGTGAGACACCCGGTTGTTTCCAACCTTCTGTAGCGGCGTGTAAAGGTACCATAATGGGTTAAATGAAATTCAAATGGAAATTCTTAAGTTCCAAGGCGAACATATGGGATAATTCTAGCGGTGGAGAAACTATGTGAAGAAAGTGCATTATTGGGAGACTGACAGACTAGTGACATACAGATGGGATCTCCTGACCTACAAAACTTTACTATAACTTCATGTTATATCCTAAACTTACCATTATTGAAACAAATGATGGACATCCCAAAAACATGAACATCAAAGGCGGAAACTCAAAGATCCCTCCAAGATGACGTAGGATGAATTCTGTGAAAGCTGTATTATAGGCATATATGACAGAGGATGAGGCGGCATAAAACTGAACTGACAGTAGCAAATTTGGTATATTTTAATTCTGCCAGCAATTCTCAGAAATCTGCCACCACGTGATGTCTTCTAAGAACTCCCGAGATTCATCACAAGAGCTCATCTGCTACCAGTTTAAAGTCTCAGATCTCAGTGTGAACAGGGCCATCTACAACATCACACATGACAAAGTGGGAAAGAGCTGACATCTACCTTTCTGTTCTACTTAAACCATCATGTATTAAGGATAAAATCTTTGCATATCATTTACCCAAACTGCAAAAAAGCCAGAGGTGTCAGTATTATAGTAGTTATATTCCTGTATATACAGTGCCTACAAGTAGTATACAACCCCCTGCAGATTTAGCTGGTTTGATAAGATGCCAATAAGTTAGAGCCTTCAAACTGCAAACGAGAGTAGGATTTATTAACAGAAGCATAAATCTTACAAACCAAAAAGTTATGTTGCTCAGTTGAATTTTAATAAATTTTAAACATAAAAGTGTGGGTCAATTATTATTCAACCCCTATGTTTAATATTTTGTGGAATAACCCTTGTTTGCAATTACAGCTAATAATCGTCTTTTATAAGACCTGATCAGGCCGGCACATGTCTCTGGAGTTATCTTGGCCCACTCCTCCATGCAGATCTTCTCCAAGTTATCTAGGTTCTTTGGGTGTCTCATGTGGACTTTAATCTTGAGCTCCTTCCACAAGTTTTCAATTGGGTTAAGGTCAGGAGACTGACTAGGCCACTCCAACACCTTGATTTTTTCCCTCTTGAACCAGGCCTTGGTTTTCTTGGCTGTGTGCTTTGGGTCGTCGTCTTGTTGGAAGATGAAATTATGACCCATCTTAAGATCCTTGATGGAGGAGCGGAGGTTCTTGGCCAAAATCTCCAGGTAGGCCGTGCTATCCATCTTCCCATGGATGCGGACCAGATGGCCAGGCCCCTTGGCTGAGAAACAGCCCCACAGCATGATGCTGCCACCACCATGCTTGACTGTAGGGATGGTATTCTTGGGGTCGTATGCAGTGCCATTCAGTCTCCAAACGTCACGTGTGTGGTTGGCACCAAAGATCTCGATCTTGGTCTCATCAGACCATAGAACCTTGAACCAGTCTGTCTCAGAGTCCTCCAAGTGATCATGAGCAAACTGTAGACAAGCCTTGACATGACGCTTTGAAAGTAAAGAAACCTTACGGGCTCGTCTGGAACGGAGACCATTGCGGTGGAGTACGTTACTTATGGTATTGACTGAAACCAATGTCCCCACTGCCATGAGATCTTCCCGGAGCTCCTTCCTTGTTGTCCTTGGGTTAGCCTTGACTCTTCGGACAAGCCTGGCCTCGGCACGGGAGGAAACTTTCAAAGGCTGTCCAGGCCGTGGAAGGCTAACAGTAGTTCCATAAGCCTTCCACTTCCGGATGATGCTCCCAACAGTGGAGACAGGTAGGCCCAACTCCTTGGAAAGGGTTTTGTACCCCTTGCCAGCCTTGTGACCCTCCACGATCTTGTCTCTGATGGCCTTGGAATGCTCCTTTGTCTTTCCCATGTTGACCATGTATGAGTGCTGTTCACAAGTTTGGGGAGGGTCTTAAATAGTCAGAAAAGGTTGGCAAAAGAGATAATTAATCCACACATGTGAAGCTCATTGTTCTTTGTGCCTGAACTACTTCTTAATACTTTAGGGGGCCCAAACAGAATGCTGGTGGTTTGAGGGGTTGAATAATAAATGACCCTCTGAATTAACTTTTAACGCTTTAAAAAAAAAATAAAAAAATGTAAAAAATCTTTTTGGCTGCAGTGCATTTCCCACTTCCAGGCTGATCTACAGTCCAAATGTCACAATGCCATGTTAATTCCGCATGTGTCAACCAGCTAAATCTGCAGGGGGTTGAATACTACTTGTAGGCACTGTAGGAGCAGTATTATAGTAGTTATATTCTTGTACATAGGAGCAGTATTATAGTAGTTATATTCTTGTACATAGGAGCAGTATTATAGTAGTTATATTCTTGAACATAGGAGCAGTATTATAGTAGTTATATTCTTGTACATAGGAGCAGTATTATAGTAGTTATATTCTTGTATATGGGGCAGTATTATAGTAGTTATATTCTTGTACATAGGAGCAGTATTATAGTAGTTATATTCTTGTACATAGGGGCAGTATTATAGTAGTTATATTCTTGTATATAGGAGCAGTATTATAGTAGTTATATTCTTGTATAGGGGCAGTATTATATTAGTTACATTCTTGTATATAGGAGCAGTATTATAGTAGTTATATTCTTGTACATATGAGCAGTATTATAGTAGTTATATTCTTGTACATAGGAGCAGTATTATAGTAGTTATATTCTTGAACATAGGAGCAGTATTATAGTAGTTATATGCTTGTACATAGGAGCAGTATTATAGTAGTTATATTCTTGTATAGGGGCAGTATTCTAGTAGTTATATTCTTGTATATAGGAGCAGTATTATAGTAGTTATATTCTTGTATAGGGGCAGTATTATAGTAGTAATATTCTTGTACATAGGAGCAGTATTATAGTAGATATATTCTTGTATATAGGGGGCAGTATTATAGCAGTTATTTTCTTGTACATAGGAACAGTATTATAGTAGTTGTATTCTTGTATAGGGGCAGTATTATAGTAGTTATATTCTTGTATAGGGGCAGTATTATAGTAGTAATATTCTTGTACATAGGAGCAGTATTATAGTAGATATATTCTTATACATAGGGACAGTATTATAGTAGTTATATTCTTGCACATAATGGCACTATTATAGTAGTTATATTCTTGTACAAAGGAGCAGTATTATAGTAGTTATATTCTTGTATATAGGAGCAGTATTATAGTAGTTATATTCTTGTACATAAGGAGCAGTATTATAGTAGTTATATTCTTGTAAATAGAGCAGTATTATAGTAGTTATATTCTTGTATATAGGGCAGTATTATAGTAGTTATATTCTTGTATATAGGGGCAGTATTATAGAGTTATTTCTTGTATATAGGGCAGTATTATAGCAGTTATTTTCTTGTACATAGGAGCAGTATTATAGTAGTTATTTCTTGTACATAGGGCAGTATTATAGTAGTTATATTCTTGTATATAGGGGCAGTATTATAGCAGTTATTTCTTGTACATAGGAACAGTATTATAGTAGTTATTTTCTTGTACATAGGGGCAGTATTATAGTAGTTATATTCTTGTATATAGGGGCAGTATTATAGTAGTTATTTTCTTGTACATAGGAACAGTATTATAGTAGTTATATTCTTGTACATAGGGAGCAGTATTATAGTAGTTATATTCTTGTACACAGGAGCAGTATTATAGTAGTTATATTCTTGTACATAGGGCAGTATTATAGTAGTTATATTCTTGTACATAGGAGCAGTATTATAGTAGTTATATTCTTGTACATAGGAACAGTATTATAGTAGTTATTTTCTGTACATAGGCAGTTTTATAATCACTCATTTGCAAGTACAAATATCTCCTCTAATCCACTATCGAGGAAAATATTGTATGTTCTTAGAAGTCGTATATGACAATCATGATCCCGCAGAGAATATCAATGAATTATTGTAGGTCGATCTTTGAATTCAATCCCTCATGAATTACAGTGTATTTGGCAACTTGCATATGGCTGACATATGGACAGGTAAGATAGAACAGACAGAAATATATACTAATTCATGTTTGAGATATTTGGTTTCTTTCTTTTTTATTTATTATTTTTCAGATCTTGATTTCCAATTAGTCACGTGTTGGCTGCTCGCAGTCCACGTGAATTGCTCTACTGCAGTTTAAATCAGAGTAAATTTCCTTTGGTTCTTCTGGGGTTAATGCTGAAGCTGCTGTTGCTGTCTATGTGTGGTGTATAGCTCTGCAGGTGGAGGTGTGGGTTGTCAGGTGACCACACCCTAGCCTTTAAATAGCCTCCTCTTCCACCAGCTGACGTTGTGTATAGAGTTTTACTCTGCCTTTGACCGTGTGAGCTGAAGACGTCTTTGCACTTGCTGAAGCTTCTGAAGCTTCTTGGTGCTTTTCCTTTGGAAGTTGCTGTGTATCCCTGTCTGTGTTGGGAGGTGAGAGGGAGTTGCACAGGACAAGCTGAGGAACAGAGGGCAAGGGTGGTGGCCCAGACCTCCTCACCATCAGAAGTACCTCTGGGTACAAGGCTAGCCAGGGACCCAGTAGTACCTTTATTGCTTAAATCCATGGCTTCCCCATTGCTGCGTGAGTAGTTTTTCTGGTTGAAATTAAAAGGATTTATTACTCGGTGCAATATATCACATTCTTTGGAAAGCGGTAAAAGTTTCTCATGGGCAGCGTGCCTGGGGACATGCCAAATAAAAATCGTCTGTCCACAGTCTTATTTTTGTGCTAAAAACTCAATGTAAAAAATGTCCCTAATGTCTTTCTATGTCATCAGTAACTTTGTGGTCTCTATTAATGGATACATGTAGTCCTGGATAGGAGAGAAAGGATTGTGAGCTATTTCGAGGGCCTAAAATGGAAATGATTGTCTGTATTAATGAAATCCGATGGGCGTATTCTTCATATGTGTACAATAATCCATTCTTATGTGGATTGCTTAATTTTCTCGACAAGGAAGCCATTATCCCGTAATTCTTCATATTATTCCCATTAGGGTCCGTGTCCAGGGCGAGGGCTTTCCCGTCCTGCATGACTGACTTCCACGCTTCACTGACGAGGAGGGAGCCCAATAAAATAATTGCAGAATAGAACAGAATATTTGTTGTTAGCAACATCCCATTACTTTCCTTTGTGCAGGTTTACTTAAGTAAATGTTAAATACTTGACATTTCTTTCTAAAAAAGACATCTGCTGACAAGTGGATATAGGGAACACAGAATGTTGGCATGGGGTATTGTATTCCAGGAAAACCAGGGATGGAGTCTTGCCAATAGGGAATTACAATTGCAGTCTTATATAAAAGAGTTTATAAAGAGGACCCATAGCTAGTGATGGGCGATTTGCCCCCCCCCCCCACCCCCACCCAAGCTTGGGATTGGCTGGTTTGTCCAGACCTTTTGGCAAAGTCCAAGTTTTGGGCCGAACGTAGCTCAATCTTGCATCCGAACCCCAAGGTTGGATTTTACAGTTATGGGATGAGTGTGTGGGGGCGGGGGTAGAGCTGTAAAACAAAGCATATAACTAAAAGGAACCTGTCACCCCCTTTGGGCATTTTAAACTGTGCTCACCAGCTTAAACATGATGTAAATGGGGTTCTCGTATCCCCTCTATGTGCACAGACGTCCCCCTCATATCTGAGAAATCAACTTTTAGTCTGTATTTCACTGCATCCTAAAAGGTCCGGGAGGTCTGCTCTCTAGTCCCGGTGTATGAGGTCCTCGCCGACCCTTGCTAGCAAAACCCACCTTGAATTTTCAAAATTGCTGCCCCTCCTGTGGACGACCGCTGAGTGACAGGAGCACTCACGCCTGCGCAGTGGAGCAGGTCTCCATATTAATCACAGGAACCATAACCCCTACAGCGCCTAAAGGACTTAAATAACCTCCTACTCAGGATAAACGGCGAGTGGACTCTAAATAGGATCTGTGATCAAGAAAACACTGAGACTTTCTAATGACAGATCCCTCTGAGGTCTCATCAGCCCGTGACACACTCGTGATAGATATAGCCTATCTTCACTGTATATAAATCTATAGAAATCTAGCTTTGTTATCAAAGGGGGTGAGGTTCTCCGGAAGTGTTATGGACCACACCCACTTGGATATGAAGATTAATTTCACATATAAGGAAAAGGGCCCATATCTCATGACTGGAGAGTCACAGTAACAACAAAGAAAGAACGCTGGAATCTGGAGAACTGCGACATTTACACCAGGTTAAAAATAATATTTATGGCAAATGACAGGTCCTCTTTAAATAATTCAATCAGGTGCCCCGTATAAGCTTCTTACTCCACAGGCCCTCGTCCCCACTACTGGTGGTCTCATCCCAGGCAACCACATTTATATGAGAACCAAACCAATTGGCAAGGGAAAGTTGGCATTGATTGCTCATTTTCCCAAACATTCAAGAATCTTGGAGAAAAAGAGTACACCTCCCGGACAAGTTTGGAAATGTTTCAGGTGATGCAGAATCCTGGAAAGTGTGTTTCAGGTGGCCATAGTGGAACATAAATACATATTTAAAGGGCAAAGCATAAAGGAGAAGAGGGTGAGGCATAGAGGGGCAAGGGTAAGAAAAGGAGGAATTGGCTATATGTAAAATATGCCAATGATTGTGGCTCTAGAGGATTCAAATATGTCATGTGTAGACTGCTCTGCAGTCTCTTTGAAATGCTCCACAGTAGTTTATATGGAGCTAATTTCTGTTGGTACCTTAAGGGTTAATGACAGTGGCTGTATTAGCTGGCTGTGACTCTCCAGTTCTAGTTGCTGTTGCTGAATGTATCAGGTGATCTGACCACTCCCCCAACCTTTAAATAGTTCCATTAACCATCACCTGGTTTCTCTGAAAGAGTTAATTATCTGTTCTAACCGTAAGCTGCTTGGATGTTGTGCAGTTCTTGTTGAAGCCTTTCAGAAGCCTTCTTGAGGGAGTTGCTGTTTGTATTTTAGTCCATGGGTGGAGGTGAGGGAGTGTTAGGCCTGGTATTGTCAGGAACAGGGCAAG
Source organism: Allobates femoralis (assembly GCA_033576535.1). NCBI lineage: Eukaryota > Metazoa > Chordata > Amphibia > Anura > Aromobatidae > Allobates > Allobates femoralis. The sequence continues at coordinate 39,667,848 of JARQOC010000005.1, forward strand.
GGTGGCAGCCCAGATATCCTCACCTTCAAAGGTAATTCTGGGAATAGGGTAATCTAGGGAACCTCAGTCTACAGCATCAGACTAGCTCCCTACTTTACCTTTGCCCATCACTGTCATCCTGTTGCTTATTCCGTTATCCATTATAACCACCCCCTGACACAATATAGTCCAGAATGTCCCTACTAAGTTTAAGAATGTAGAAAGTCAAACGTAAAATACAAATGCCTTAGAAGAAGCCTAGATCAAGGAGAAACCCAGGGACTTGCTTTAGAATATGCTAATGGTTAATGGTTCTCCACTCACTATCCAAGTTGGTGACACACCCCTACTTCTGCATGATATCTCTATCTCCTAATAGGAAATATAAAATATGAGACAACATCTTAATATTATTTATTGAGAATATAGAGAGATTGATTTCTACAATGTCTCATCAATCTAACTGTGGTATCTTATGGTATAGGGCACATCATACACCAATGACATTTAGTCACAGTATGACATGATTACTGTCTGTATTCACTCTACAGCTATTTTATATGGGCAGAATACATCAGTTCATGTTAGTACACCAAACCAGTAGCGTAGCTAGCGGGGGGGCAGGGGGGGCGATCGCCCCGGGCCCCCCCGGCTTGAGGGGCCCATTGGCCGCCCCCGGGGGACCCCGCACTCCCTGGGGGGGCCCCGCACTCCCTGGGGGGGCCCCGCACTCCCTGGGGTGGCCTCGTGCTGGCAGCCGGCAGCCGCGCGGCCGGAGAGGAGGGAGGACGGGACTTCCTGATGTGCAGATCTGCCCGCCCCTCCTCCCCCTCCTACAGCAGACGCACGCAGGCGGCCGGCCGCGGTGAGTGCTGGTCCCCCGGTCCGGTCCTCCTCACACCTCTCCACCATCACCACCCCCCCTCCCCCCGGACCACCAGAGGGGTGAGAATGCTAGTGTCCTGGTCGAAGCGGCAAGACAGTGTGTGGAGGCTGGTAAGGGTCTTATACTGTAACGTTCCCTGAAGATCAACCTGTAGTCTGTTGCTGTGCAGAACCCTTATTAAACATCCTACATATAACACTGCTTTACCTTATCATACATTACTACATATCACATTACATTATCAACCCCCCCCCGTCCTCACATGGGGGGCCCGGGTGGTGATGTCGCCCCGGGGCCCGAAGGTGGCCAGCTACGCCACTGCACCAAACTACTGTGATTTTGAAAAATACTGCACTTTTCTTGCGATGCTATGGCATTTTTAGGTAGGTCTGATAGGCAGCATTAGACATTGTTCACACGTTGCGTTATTGCTGCATTTTTTTATACAAATTAAAAGATTTTTACAGTACCATAAAAGCTATGAGATTTCAGAGATCTCCTTCTCACACTTGCTTTTGTCTGACTAATTTGGAAAACTGCTGTTTTTAAGCAATGAGTAAGTGCAGAAATACTGCCACCATTTTTTGCAACATTTTTGGTGAAAAAACGCAGGTAAATCACTTATTCTGATTTTCCCAAGTATAAACCATATTATCTTGATATTCTCACATGACCATGAATATTTCTCCTAACTCTGTACAGTTTAAATAAGTAATTATTAAATTAGTGATTAGTCTAAACCATGCCAGAACAAAGTGTTAAAGTAAACAAGGCCCTGCCAACTGAATGCCCTACCAATGTGTAAGAGTAAACAATGCCCTACCAACTGAATACCCTACTAATGTGGTAGACCCCCTGCACACCATGTTTTTTGCCTGTCTGTGTGAATCCTTTAATTTAAATGACTACACGGACAGGCACGGATCTGTTCAAACGGATGGCACTTTATCCATAGAAAACCATTAGCAATCGTTGTAGCCATAGGACATAATGGTAATGTGAGTTCTAGAGAGAGAGAGAAAGAGAAAGAGAGAGTTCCAGACCAGGGCTGGAAGGATTTGTAACTTGCTTCTGAGCAGTAGAACAGATCCATTTAAGGGATCCATTTTTTTGACGGTTCCGTCTCCTTAGACCCCCATGTGATTTAAAGCAGACACCGTCAAACTAGTTTGTCAGCTTTTTTTAAAGCAGCCCAAAATCGGAGCAGTCAATGATTTTGGGTACCGGAAAACAGCTGACACAAATGGATCCCTGACAAAAAGTACTCAAACGGATGGCCCTTAAGGACCAATCCATGCCCATAGGGATACATGGGAGGCCAAGATGGATCCCTTGCTATCCGTTTCAAAACGGATCCACAAAAACGTGATGTGAAGTTGGCTTTAGAGTAAACAATGCAAGACTAACTGGATGCCCTACCAAGTGAATGCCCTACAAATGTATAAAATTATACTGCCCTACTGAATGCCCAATCAATGTGTGAGAGTAAACAATGTCTCACCAACTGAATTCCCTACCAATGTGTGAAAGTACACAATGCCCTACTAACTGAATGCCCTACTAACTGAATCCCCTACTAACTGAATGCCCTACTAACTGAATACCCAAACAATATGTTAAAGTAAACAATGCCTCACCAACTGATTGCCCTACTAATGTGTAAGAGTAAACAATTCCTTACCAACTGAATGCCCTACCAATGTGTGAAAGAAAACTACCCTACTAACTAAATTCCCTACCAATGTGTGAGAGTAAGTGTGGCGCCCCTGCGGACCGGTCGCCACTAGATGGCGCAGCAGCCGGGATTGGTAAATCGGTTTCCCCACACAAACCCCCAACACACTCCTGATCCTAAGTCTAGGGACTCTATGCCCAGCATTATAGCGAGAGGAGCCAGGTGGTAGGTGGAAAGTCAGAAAAGAACCCGGTTAGGGGAGGTTATAAAAGGTCAGAACACCAAGTTCAGAGGGGTAGAACAGAGAGAAACAAAACAGACACACAGAGGGTAGGAGAACAACATGAGAGACCAGACCCGTCAGCCAATGGAAGTCCAGTCAGTAGGAGGAGAGGCGAGAACACCAGGACACCAGGCAGAGACAGGAGTGAGAGTACATGGACCTGGAGGCCTGAGACACCATGAAGCTAATGCGGGTCCTGGGCTGCAGACCGATGGAAAGTAAGAGGGAGTCCAGGTGTGCTTGTATTAGCGAGGACACTGGTGGACTGGGCCGGAACTAGAGTGCCGGCTCTGCTGAAGTGGCTAGGACACTGTATACTCCAACCACAAACCCCGGCGGGGTGTGGGATCTTTATGTCCCGAGACCCAACCTCCGCTGCAGTGAAAAGAAGAAGGTTGTCGTATTAGGGCTAGGGGACCCGGAAAGTCACCCACAGAAAGCACGTGACTACTGAATCGTAGCTAGCATGCGGACAGACCGAAAAGGCCCGAAATAGACATGAAAGAGGGTGACGCAGAAGAACCATCCCGGCTGCTTAGACTAAATCGGAGTTGCTGCTGAACTGTTGTCAGCTGTATCATCTGTTGAGAAAAGAGATTAAACCAGGTTAAAGCTCTTTGCTGCCTGAGACTGTATTTCTTGCGCCTGAGAGGAGGTAGGCTGATTTGGGAATCTGGCAGCTGGAGACTGCCTGTGATTGTGAACACTGAACCTCTGTTTATCTATTGACTTCACGGTTGCCCTGGGGACCAGCCCTACCCATGGAGGGCTGAACATCTTCACTGATACTCCCATCATCCCCAGAGGTCCCGACTACAGCGGAGGCTACCCATAGCCACGCCCCACGGGTGGCGTCACGTTAATTCCCAATTATCTTCCCCCATCTTTTTATTGACCGCTCAGGGTCACAGAGCCGGGTCTCGACTCCCGTGAGTCCTCAAGCAGAAGCTGCCGCCCGGTTCCGAGTACCCCACGGCCCTGGTGGGCGAGTCATAAACAATGCCCTACCATTTGAATACCCAACTAATGTGTGAGAGTGTCATGAATCCAGGTTTTTGTTTGATTTTTCAGACATAAAAACCTGAGTTTTTGCTGCAGCTTTTTTTTATTGCAAGAGATCATGTTTTAGGTGCAGAAAACAAGCAAATAAAAAAGCAACGTATGAACATAGCCTTATTGTTTTTCTTACTTTTTTGTATTCTGTAGCCCTTCATTATTTCTGCCACTGACTCGACTATTTGGTTATTATTGTGCTGATGTTACTTTCTTTTTCTTTTCTTCCAAAATACCGTGATGTTCCCCGACGGGCTTTGTCTAAGTGTCCCAAAAGACCTTAATCTACAGTATATCCTCTAAATAATATATATGAGTGAGGATTAAGAGGCAGGTACATTTTGCAGAATTTTTCTTAGAATGAAGGATGAAGGTCAGTGACCCCCATAGAGTTGGGATCTTTTAGTATCAGTTGGGAGCACTGGGGATATCCCATACCCCACAGTATGTCACACACTTTAAGTGAGTGCAGTGATTGATGACTTGCAAGGATTTAGGTTAAACACGTTTCTGAGTAAACTGAAATATAGTCCATGTATTGTAGAAATGTCAAGTGCGGAGGGTTTACTTGTTTGGGCCCTTGGTATTTAGGATAAATTATGTCCTGTGTTTATAGCAAAGTCAATGTATATGTCAACAAATTCTCTGATATAGTACTGTCTACATATGCTACGATACAGTGCCTGATACACAGGCGCCACCACATTGTGTTCTACACATGCCACTATACAATTTATTATTATTATCGTGCCTTCATCAAATTCACCAGTACAGTTCTTTTTTCATATTCCTTAATATAGTGCCTTCTATATATGCCCAAATGCATTACGTTCCACACATGCCCCAAACAAGACGTTAACGGAAGAAGAATTACGCCAGCTGGAGGAGAGCGGATCCTCCAATCACTATGAAGTGCGCCAGGACTGCATCTGAATCTTCTGTCTTAAGCATCAGAGATGCCTGTGGCGGGTGAATATAATCAGTCAGCAGCCTGTATCTTGTATGTTATTATTTATTTATCGGCCTTCAGCTTGATCTTGAGCCATGGTGACTTGATGGATAAACAAGTCCACCGGGGTCTTCTCCAAGCCTAGATAGGTTCACCAGGGTTTTCTCCAAGCCTAGATAGGTTCACCAGGGTCTTCTCCAAGCCTAGAAAAGTCCACCAGGGTCTTTTCCAAGTCTAGATAGGTCCACCAGGGTCTTTTCCAAGTCTAGATAGGTCCACCAGGGTCTTTTCCAAGTCTAGATAGGTCCACCAGGGTGTTTATCAAGCCTAATTAGGTGTACCAGGGTCTTCTCCAAGCCAAGATAGATTCACCAGGATTTTCTCCACTGTTATCTTTATTGTACCAAGCCATTAGGTTCCTGGTCGTCCTCTTCGCCTTGTTCCTTCTATTCTTCAGACCATGATGTCCTTCTCCAGTGATTGCTCTCTTCATATAATGTGTAGACAAGTCGTAGCTTGGTGATCTTTCCTTCCAGTGACATGTCTGGCTTGATTTGTTCCAGTATTGATTAGTTTATTCTTCTTGCCATCCATGGTATTGATAACATCCTTCTCCAGCTCCACATTCTGAAGGAGTTGATTATTCTGTCTTGTTTCTTTATTGTCCAGGTGTCACTTCCATATGTTACTACAGAACAGACCAGACTATGTACGAGCCGTGTCTTCATCACCAGTGAAATGTTCCTTGATGTGAAGACCTTGTCCAGTGACTTCATTGTTGATTTGCCAATAGCTTTTCTCTTATTGACGTCCGGTGTCATCATTGCATCTTGAGTGATCATTGATCTTCTTCCTACTTACATAAAAGCCTTAGTCTGTGTGTCTGTAAGTTTGCCTCGGACATAGCACCACCTAGAAGACACTGGTCACAGCGCAGGCAGACCCAAGTATCTCCTGATTGACCAGATTGTGAAAAAAGTATTTCCATGCTCATGTGCAGTAACTGATGTGGCCGCCATCTTTGTGCTACACTGTAAAAAAAGTCTTTCCATGCTCAGTAACTGATGCGGCATCTTTGTACATACGGTCATGCACAGTAGTGGACAGGGTGTAGTGTCCCCCATATTGCTACCCCCGCTCATTATTTTAGAAAGAGCCATGGCCATGGACTTTATTAGAATTTTTGTGAGGGTCTGGAAGTAAAACCCACAGGCAGCGGTGGGTGCACTGGGGACCAAGATCCCAACTTGTATAGGCTGCTCTGCTATGCCCACCAAGTAACAGGTCATGCCCACCTGGAAGCACATCATACATTCAGTATGTGTCACTACCTTCATTGTTGGGAGTGAACGGCTTCTTTGGTGGTCGTGGCAACATTTCCTCCCATCCACTAGAATGATGCAAGGTCGGCCATCGGCCAACCCTCAACCACGCCCCTTATATAGTTGAATATATATATAATCTCATAGGTTCTAGAGTCTCCTGATCCAACAGAATTATTATATAAATGCTGCTAGCCCCTCTCATATTATATAAATGCAGCCAGCAGCCTATGTCCTCTATATTATACAGCTCCCAAAAAAATTAAGAGACCACTGCAACATTTTTCTCTTTATAGGTATATTTTTGAGTAAAATGTACACTGTTCTTGTATTCTATAAACACCTTGTCGGCCATCTTCCTGTGAAATCTCAGGCGATTGGTTCAGTGGGCCCGGGGCGGAAACCAGACGACCCCATTCCAATTGATCACCTACTAATAGATGGAGCTCTTCTCTCACATAGAGAGATACAACAATCTAACTCCCTACCAGATATGCCTTTTCTACAATATGGCAAATTGAAAGCATACATCCACAAACATCTGAAAAGTCTAAATTTTACTAGACCTCTGACATTGTTTGAGCAACTATGTAAACAGCTGCTTGCTCCCAACAGGGTGTTATCACTGCTCTATAAACAATTAACTCTAGATATTGCACACATTTAAGGGCCTGTCACACGTGTCAATGTCGCCCGCGATATCGCTCATGCGTCACAAATTATTAATCGCCTGAGCGATGTGGAATTATCGCAGGTAAGATGTCACACGCGTCAATATGACCCAGCGATGCGGTGATGTCGCCATCTTGCGAGCGATTTTATTTAGTCGCTTGTACGTTGTCAAAATAGAAAATACGTCGCTGAGTTTAGTGTCACACGCAGCGATGCACAAGGTCTACTGAGCGATGAGCGACAGGTTTTACATCTGGCAGTGAAACCTGCGATCGGCGATCAGAGACATATCGCTGGTTGCATCGCTTGGTCACACGCTTCAATGTCGCTCCTGCGTCACTTTTATGTCGCTCGAGCGACTGAAAATCCGTGACGTACAAGCGACATTGACAGCGATATTGACGCGTGTGACATCCCCTTAAGGCTGCCTTCAGACTTGCAGATGCCTTCGCAGCATTTTGCAGAGGCATCTGCAAGTATCTGCATGCAGACCGCGGCCCCCTATGTTTCTAATGGAGCGCACGGCGGTCTGCAGATGCTTGCAGACCGCCGTGCGCTCTCATTGCCCGCCATTAGTGATCTGTGTGCAGGCGGATGCCTGCGCACAAATCAGAACCTCTCGCCCGCACCAGGGACGCAACATCTCGCGTCCCTGGTGCGGACGAGAGTGTGTGATCTGTACGCAGGCATCCGCCTGCGCACAGATCACTAATGGCTGGCAATAAGAGCGCACGGCGGTCTGCAAGCATCTGAAGACCGCCGTGCGCTCCATTATAAACATAGGAGCCGCGGTCTGCATGCAGATACTTGCAGATGCCTCTGCAAAACGCTGCGGAGGCATCTGCAAGTCTGAAGGCAGCCTCAAGGAGACTTATTGGGCCTATGGGAATGAGATCTCCAGATAGAGTTCTCAGATCAACAAATAAGACAAACATATAGAGGATCCCATGGCCCTTCCCCTTGTGTAAAAATACAAGAAAACTCCTACAAGGTAGTAACAAGGTGGTATCGCACCCCCACACAATTACATAGATGGCACCCTCCGACATCGGAATCCTGCTGGAGGTGTAATTCCGACGTAGGAACATATTTCCACATATGGTGGCAATGCCCCCTTATTCAAGAATACTGGAAATTGGTGTCGAAGTTACTTGTAGATGTTCTGCAACGAGAGGTGGTTCTTACACCTCTCACAGCGCTACTCAATCTTTTCATATGGCCGAAAGAGATATATATCTCTAAACTAGCTTCTAACATTATGGCTGCATGTAGGCTTCTTATCTCTGCCCTTTGGAACTCCAATCTGACTCCAGCAAAGCCCCAACTTATACGTGAAATAGATATGGGGTACCGCGCAGCAGAATTAGCGGCTCTCTCATTCAGTTCTCATGATACCTTTGAAAAAATATGGTCACCTTGGATGTGTTATCGGTCGACCAAAGAATTCATAAAAACCTATATCTCTGATTGACTTAAGAACCATGACTTCTCTCGCGGACTTACCTCCCATCCCCCAACCACCCCCATTCTTTCCTTAATTCTTTCCTTCGTTGACTTTTTCCCCTTTAGATTCTTCACTCTCTATATTGAGTCTTTAATTAAGGTTTTTTCTTTTACTATAAATTCTGCTGAGAGAAACAATACATAACATTTGTAGTACAAACATACTTATGAACAGTGATATTATGTACGTTAACTACTACAAATTTTCCCTTATGTCAGGGAACGATTGTTTGACTGTTTGATTGTAACTCTCTGCTGTTCAATAAAAAGATCATTAAAAGTAAAGTATTCTATAAACTACTGACAACATGTCTCCGAAATTCAAAGCTAAAAATTTTGTATTTTTTTGCAGCAATTGAGAAATCGTCAAAATAATAAGAAAGAAATGTCAGACCTCAAATAATGCAAAGAAAACAAGTTCATATTAATTTTGAAACAACAATACTAATGTTTTAACTCAGGAAGAGTTCAGAAATCAATATTTGGTGGAATAACCATGATTTGTAATCACAGCTTTCATGCGTCTTGGCCGCTTTCCACCAGTCTTTCACACGGCTTTTGGGTGACCTTATGCCACTCGTGGCACAGAAAATGAAGCAGTTCTTCATTGTGTGATGGCTTGTGACTATCCATCTTCCTCCTGATTACATTCCAGAGGTTTTCAATGGGGTTCAGGTCTGGAGATTGGGCTGGCCATGACAGGGTCTTGATGTGGTGCTGCTTCATCCACACATTGATTGACCTATCTGTGTGGCCTGGGGCATTTGCCTGCTGAAAAAGCCAGTACTCAGAGTTGGGGAACATTGCCTGAGCAGAAGGAAGAAAGTGTTTTTCAAGGATAACCTTGTACTCGGCTTGATTCATACGTCCTACGCAAAGGTTAACCTGCCCAGCATCTCCAGATCATCACCGATCCTCCACCAAATTTCACAGTGGGTGCAAGACACTGTGGCTTGTACGCCTCTACAGGTCGCCGTCTAACCATTAGGTGACCAGATCTTGGGCAAAGCTGAAAATTATACCCATCAGAGATTACCTTACTGCAGTCCTCTATGGTCCAATCCTTATGGTCTTTGTTAAACTTCAGCCTGGCTCTTCTTTGCTTCTGATTCTGAAAGCAGCCAAGAAGCATGAAAGTTCTGATTAAAAATCATGGTTATTCTACCAAATATTGATTTCTGAACTCTTCCTGAGTTAAATCATGAGTATTGTTGTTTCTAAATGAATAAGAACTTGTTTTCTTTGCATTATTATATACCTATAAAGCTAAAAATCAGAGAAACTGAAAATTTTGCAGTGGTCTCGTAGTTTTTTCCGGAGCTGTATATACAGCTGAGTGTATGTGTGTCTGTGTGTCCTCTAAAGGAATCCTCACTGTCACATTTGCAATCACGACATTCTGCACAGCGCCTCATTTGACTCAGGAAATGTCATAGACTATGATTGAGGGAAAATTTTAACCCCAGGCTTTAGGCTACGTATCCACTGTGCATTTGTGCTTCTTTTTTTTTATGCGTTTCTGCACCAAAAATGAACCACCCACAGCTTTATTATTATAGTCTTATGTGATTTACAAAAACTGTGCCCCCTTGTGCATTTTTGGGTGTTGCATTTTTGTTGCAGAAATCAACTACGTTTATATTAATTAACACACCTGTATTTGAGCTAGGTTTTCAAATAGAATCCATTCTAACAGCCAAAAAAAGCATCACAAACGGATGGGTATTTCCAAAGTCCGTTTATGAGGCTTTCTTACTGCGATTTCAAGGGGGCTGCTACCGGGTATATGCCTGACCCACAGACAAAGACCACTGGCTCCAGGGACACAAAAGCTAAGTTCACATCTAAGGGGGTTGCATTTGTGGCGCCCCGCAACGAGTGCGTCACAAGAGGGTATTGCAGCCATAAATGCAGCCGCAATATTCTCTGACACAGCAGTGACCTGGTTAACTTAGAAATCCAACCCTGCATGCATCACCTAGAACAGAGGGCCAATCCTAGGTCCTGGTGGGCGGAGTGCTAGGGAAGTGTGTAGGAGAACAGACCCTTAGTCATTGGGAGAAGGGATCTAGAACTTGACCTGAACAGTCTAGAACTTGGAGAGGAGCGGGGGCTCCGCGCCCCGTGCAGCCCCCGGGCCATCACCAGTCGGGTGTCAGCACCTGAGGCCTTAACAACCGGGATTGGGCATCGTAACCACGGGTTCCAAAAGACTCCCGTGCCCAAAACTTCACAGCCGGTTCACTGGTACCGAAGCTGGCAGCAGTTCACCTCTGCTACGCGAACCAGAAGCGTGGAGGAGCAGCTTCACAGGAGCACCCCACCACCAGCCAACTTCCAGTCGTCTAACCAGCGGTGTACCCACTGCGGGATCCAAGGCTCCCCAAAACATCCACAACGTACAACTTGGATAGGGAATTGAAGCAGCCTCCCCGCACCCGATCTGGTATTCCTGGGCGACACTGGCAACCACTTAGTTAGAATGGAGGAACACTGCGGATTTCTAAGGGACACCATCACTGCTGAGTCCACCCGGTCCACTACCCGTGAAATGTATACCATGTACTGCCTGCTGGTTACAGTAAAGACCCGTTGCAGAGACTTTCTGTGTCCGTGCTTCCTTATGAACTGTCCGTCCGCACTACAAGGTAACCGCAGCTGCCGCACAACATCTTAAGCAGCTCCAGCCTCCGGGGATCACCGCTCAGCCTGTGGGGAGCGTTCCATCTTGCTGCTATCCATCCCCCGGAGGTTCCGCAGCGTCGGTAACGATTACCGAAATTACTCATAGGTGGCGTCACGAATAAATTAAAAACCCCTTTAATCTGTTCCACCAAGACGTCTTCAACCCTTTTGATCTGCACTACACCGGGCCCCACTACCGGCAGGCGCGGCCCACCCGTGACAAGGAGGAAGGAAGCATCGCCTGTCTAAACCGGAGTCCCGGCCACGGTGAGTCACATTTGTGTCTCTATGCGTTTTTGCACTGCATTAACGCATAGAAATGCAATGAAACGCATGTGTTAACGCACCCATTGATTTAAATGGGAAATGCATTGTAAACGCAAGTAAAAACACATGTGTTTTTGCAAATGCAGCCCAAAACATGGCTGGACACGCAGGTAATGACATGCATTTTTACTTGCATTTGCAATGTGTTTTCCATTGCAATCAATGGGTGCTTTAACTAATGCGCAATGCAGCCAAACACAATGCCCAGCATAGATGTGTAAAAGGCACAAAGTCCACAACAATCCCCTGAATAACTGGAGGCACCTCCTGGCCCATAAACAACACAGCAGCTGTGGCATTCCCATTGCTGGTGTCCTCTTACCAGCATCACTGTTGTTGGTCCTTCCACTGGGACAACTCAAGAGAATGGCTACTTTTAAACTGCACCCCTTTAAGGAATGGGATATGCACAGGTTTGCTGAGATAGTTTTAGAAAATTTGGGACAGTTCTGGAAAATGTTTTCTGTCCTGGATGGTAAATACTATCATTATAATTGCCAGTGGGACCCCCTCTCTTCGAGGTACACCACTGCTTGTATATGTTTACATGTATTTAGTCAGAAAATCATCGGAAATCATCAAACAATGCTAATGTAAGACAATGCCCGGATGTCAGGCCATGATGTTTACCCCTACCAAGTGGGGTCTAACTAAAGTAAATGGAGCAAGTGGAACATACATAGCGAGGAACAGCTGGTACCAATGACGAGTTCTCGAGTTTAGAGGATTAAGATAAACAAACTGATTTTCAATAATCAAAAGATGAACAAAAGGAACAAATAAAGCTTGTTCAAATATACTCTCGCCAATAATGGAAAGCAGACTGCACCACGTCCCCTCCGGATCCTGTTACTGATCTATAGGATTCAGGACTGGAGTGTGATGAAACGTACAATATCCTTTTGTTTGAGGAGCAGGAGATGTATTTAGGTATAAAGTTTTACTAGGTAAAATCTAAGTGAACGGCCCTGAGCTCGAAGGAGGAAGAAAATCTGGACCAATCATGTCAGAGCTAACTGGCCCCATGTGCAGCTCTGTGTGCCGCCGTTTTGCAGATGGGTGCTGCCGCTGCTTTGACATTGCATGTGTTATTCTACTTCATAAAACAAACCAGACCAGTACACAACACAATGTTATGCATCGGTCCACATGGCAAATTGGCCATACGCACTGGAACTTTGACTATATCAGGTCTGTGGTTCTCTGTGTGCGGTCCTCGGCACAGACTGACAGCGCATGTGGTTATACGCTCATCTGAATAAGCCCTAAAAGGTAAGAAGGGGGGGTATACCCTGGCCAGAAACCTCTTCGTGAGGTTGCTGTTTGAATAGCCAAATTTCTCGGAGTCATTGTTAATTCTTCTCAGTCTCAAGAATTGACTTTAGTGAAAGCTTCACATGGTCGGGATGGACACTGTCATAATGCAGCAAAGCATTTTTAGCTGTAGCTTTTCTAAGCCCCTCCCTTTTAATTTTACCATAAACAATATTTAGTTTGACATCCAAGAACTCCAGATTTTCATCACCAAACACCGAGGTAAACCTCATATTAAAGGTGTTGGTTGTGTTGAGGTAATCTACGAAGGCCCTAAAGTCCTCGGCAGACCCATCTCACACCATGAAGATGTCATCCACATACCTCACATATTTCTTAATATATTTCAGGGACACATTAGAACTGTGATAGATATACCTGTTCTCAAATACTGCTAGAAATAAATTTGCAAGTGAACACGCTACGGGGGTGTTTAATCAGAAGCATTCATTCTTTCTCTTTTCTGCTCTAGCAGGTTTTGTTGAATATGATATGTAATTTGATTAGTCTTGCATTCTTGTGTATTGGTGTTGAATATCCATGTTTTTAATGATGCCCCTCACCCACCTGTATTTAAGGAGGTGCTTGATGACATCATGTGTGGACCCGTAGAAGCACCAGACAGGTACAAAACAGCGCTGTAGCCCAGTGCCTCCTGCACACCTCCCCGCCCCTCTATACAACTATGTAGACATTGTGCTATCGATGTAAATAAAGGTGTGAATTCCATCTGGTGAGTACCCCTCCATTCTTTTCCAGCATATTAGGACTCTGTGATACCTGTATATAAGAGGGTGTCCCGCAGATCTCCATTCCCAGTGAGGTTACTGCTGCCACTCTGCAGATCTGCAGCTGGTACGCCCACTTAGTGCCTGCAACCTTGCTTCCACTATCTTTATAAATCGATAAAATCATACATGCTCCTCAGCTCTCACCCCCATCTCAGGGGACCTAGAAGCTTCAGCCTGACACAGGTTCATGTAGGAGCAAAAAGCAGGAGGTGTGTCGGGCATAGATGCTGGGAGCTGCAGGATCATCCTACATTCCAGCCCGCTTACATTTCTGTATGGGGAGGGGCATGACAGGGGGCGTGGCTGCCGGGCCTATGTTCACACTACAATCCTGTCTCTAATATACTATCCTATGTGATGTGACAGGGGGTCCGGGCTTGAAATAGCAATCATGTCACCAAGCAGATACAAATACACACTGTGATCCTCTGCTGTATGATGATGCATAATGTGTACTGTTAATGTGAGGATACAAGCAGAGGCAAATCATTACATTGATCAATTCAGCTCTAAATGGTCTCCCCTTCCACATAGTAACATGGCATCTTCTATTCCTCCAACTTTCAATGGATCATCATCATCACTCCTCACTGGAATGTAGGATGATCCTGCAGCTCCCAGCATCCACACCCCTGACACACCTCCTGATCTCTGCTCCTGCATGAAGCTGTGTCAAGCTAAAGATTCTAGGACTCCTGAGATGGGGGTGAGAGCTGAGGAGCAGATATGATTTTATCAATTCAGAAGAGATCTATAGATCCTAGAACTGCAGTGTACAGCTCTACTTCATGTGGTGGCATGGTGGCTCAGTGGTTAGCACTGCAGACTTGCAGCGCTGAGGTTCCTGGGTTCAATGTCCACCAAGGAAAACATCTGCAAGGAGTTTGTATGTTCTCCCCATGTTTGTGTGGGGTTCCTTGGGGCACCCCGGGTTTTCCTCCCACTTTTCCCAAAGACATACTGATAGGATTTTTAGATTGTGAGTTTAAAATCCCAGGACAGTGTTGCAAATTATTTTAAAGTGTATGGGGTTAAAAATTTGGGGTGTACACCCCCCTGCTGCCCCGGATTGCCTGGTTTATTAATCTTTTTTTTGTGGCACTTGGCTGTTTCACCCCACAAATTGTTATTTTTAAAAAAAAAAAAAAAAAAACTAAAAAAAATAAAATTTTAACAGAATTCTTTTAAGGCCACGTGCACACATTGGTATTTTGATTTAGTTTTTTTACCTCGGATTTTTTAGCCAAAAAACCCGGAGTGGGTGATAAATACAGAAGGGGTGCAGGTGTTTCCCATTAGGATACCTTTACACGCCGCCACAGTGCCTAGCAACAGGTATCCCCCCGCACGCGCAAAGTTTTTTTAAAGGTGGGAAAACTGATCGCCAATGCCCGCCCTGTACACCGCCCCCCATTGCGTTTTCAACTGAAGGGTTTTCTTTGTTCCCTGGAAGTTCGGACAGAAACCTGCGGATAACTTCCTGTTGAAAACCCTTTGCTGCTTCACACGCCGCTACCACAAAGGAATTTTGGGGTTTTCATCTT
>JARQOC010000005.1:39682930-39728484 GCA_033576535.1 Allobates femoralis
AAGGAAAAATGTTAAGTACAGAGTAATTCCTATAAAACACTCTCCAAGCCAGATCAGCCTGATCGGAACAGGTCTCTGTAAAGCTACACTCTACCACAGCCTGCCCCTGCCAGGTGTCATGGGTGGTAGTAGCGAACAAAGGGGTAGGCAGAGGTGGGCTATGTGAATCAGGGAAGCTAGTCTGACCCTGTCGACTGGGGTCCCTAGTTGACCCTGTTCCCAGGGATACCTCTAAAGGTGAGGATGTCTGGGCCGCCAACCTAGCCCTTCTCCTGACCAGCCCTAAGCTATAACCTCCTCACATCCACCCAAGCACCAGGATGATCACAGCAATTCCAAGGAGAGACAGCTTCTGAAACTCCAGCAGAAACTGCAAACAGCATAACACAGCTCACAGGTCATAGAGTGAATGAACTCTATCAGCGACACCAGCTGGTAGCAAATAGAATTATGTAATAGCTGGGGAGTGGTCACCTGACACACACTCAGCTACTCACCTGCAGAGCCACAGAGTTAACCCTTCGTAGACTGAATGAAATTAACTCCATTAAACTACTGCAGCAATTCACAGAGACTGCAAAGCAATCTACACGTGACACCAGGTATGAGAATTGAGCAAGTCACCTAGTATGGGAATAGTTCTGCATCTCCTTAGGTCCCTTTGACCACTAACTATCACAGGCATTATGCTGTGATTGTGCAATGGGCATGTTACTTAATACGTTCTGGCTTTGAGAATGTAGTTATGTGTTGCACCGAATGGCAAACGGTGTCAGTCCAATCCCTTTTTGAAAAAGTAACTTCTTCTTTAGAATTAGGGTTAAGGTTGGGTTTAGATCTAGGGTTAGAGTTTAGGTACAACTATAGCTTTAAGGGTACCTTTACACGCCGCTACGACAGGATGGATACAACCCGCTACTTCACGTGCACGAGCACGGCCAAACGGTTACAAACGGGAAACGCACCCTCTTCACACGCCGCCACAAGGTGCGCTACGCTACGCTACATCTATCCCCGGATACATCGCCGGGTGTCTCAAGTAGCCATCTGTAGCTCAGCGTACCTCATTTACACAACGCTACAACAAGCTAATATGGGCAGACCTGGTGCAGCAGGGACAGCACATAGGCGTGCCACAATTGTGGATTACAAGACGTCCGTACGGTGATAGGACAAAGCCAGAACATCATGATTGGGCAGGCATCGCAGGAGGCTGGTTAATACAGCACGCTCGAGCAATTGTGTAGTGTGACTGGTCAGCTCCTTAAATATGCCGCCCTATGCAGCGACTACCAATCGTCATGCAGGAGCTTCCACCAATGATCGCAGATGGGGCGCGGTAACACGGAGCCTGGGTGACGCCTTACCTACATTGCAGCTACATCGCCGGGTGTCCAGAGTTCCCTTCTGTGGGTTCTTTACACGCCGATACAGCTCGCTACAATCGGCGATGTAGCCATCTGTTTATGGGCAGTGCACGGATACAGATGTATCTGTAGCCGGCTGTGTCGTCCCGCCTTCAGACGCCGCTACTACGGGCGATATTGGCGCCACAAGCTACATTTGTAGCCTGTAGCGGGTTGTATGCATCCTGTTGTGGCGGCGTGTAAAGGTACCTTAACACATACTGCTTACATAGACATTAATAGTTATACCTACAAATCCAATCTATTTTAACCTTGCCCCAGATTGGCCACTTTTATTTTATATTGTTTTTTTGGAGAATTGGCTTCTCTGATTCTATTTCTTCTTACCCAAATTCCATCACTAGTCTTGCATGAGTAGACCTCAGTCCTTTGTTATACCCTAGGCTGATACACTTGAAACAAGATGCCCTGCCACCCCGGCAGCTCACTTTGCCAACAGTTTCCTGATGGTGCATGGAAGTCTGTGTGGGGTGTGGGGCACTCATTTGTACATCTCAGCCAGCATCCATCTTCTCATCCTTGACCTCAGAGGCCACCATTCATAACACACCCCACCAGGGCCGTGGGCTACTCGGAAACAGGCCTGTAGATACTGGGGTAGTTACGGTGGCAGGACCTGACTTGTGGCCCTGGCGGTGTCATTAAATACGAGTGAAAGTCTATGGGAATTGATTTTGTGATGCCACCCATGGGTTTCGGAAATGGGTGATGGATGGCCGATGCTGCAATCAGATCCTCTGGGGCTGGTGGTATTGCAGCTGAGATGGTGTAGCTCTCCATATGTAGAGCTGTAGGCGTCAGGGCAGGAGTAGAGTTTGTCTGTAGGGATAACGGTGCAGTGAATAACTGGAGGACACAGCATGGTGCAGTCTTTTAGATCTTTACTCACAGTGCACAAGGCTCCAGGTGGTTCCAGCCTTCAACGAGGTGTTGTGCTCTCTGGGTCAGGGCTCTACACAACTCTCAAATTATTCAGGGACTTTCTACCTGGACCCCCTTTGGTGTTACTTTCTCAGCCATCTCCCTGCCCTGGATTCTCGCCCTCCTCCCAGCGCCTCACACCTAGTGTCTTGAGCTAGTAGCTTTGGGTCCTGTCGAGCAACTCCTTCCTGGTCCCCTGACCCTACATGGCCACCTTTTCAACAAATGAGTGTGGACTTAGACTGTGATACTTAAAGTCAACTCGGTCACCGGTTCATCAGTTAAGTCTATAAGTTGCTTCACTAGTCTGGGGCCTGTCCCTTTCCTGCAGCCCAGTCCCTCTAGCTGACCCAGGTCTTTCTGTCAGCTCTGATGCGGGCAGCACAGGTGGATCACTCACTTCCCTGGACATCTCACGCACACATCCGTTCGTCTTCGTGTCATCTCTCCAACTCCCCTACATTCTCCTTACGTCCTTCTACGTGAGTCTGTCCCTCTGTCTGTTTACCACTTTCTAGTACTCCTGTTCCACTTTTTCCACCCACACCCTCCCTACCTGCTCACCTCCACACTGGAATGGGGCCCTCCCTAAACATGGTCTGCCCGAATCCCCGACCTGGAGTATGTAGTGTTGGATGCGGGTGTGTGGGTGCCAGGTAGGGTCCCTTACTTACCCAAGAGTGGGGTACTACACCTCTGGCTGAGCTGCAGTACCTCTGTGGTGACTGGAGCCTCAGGGATGCCACACTCAAACTTCGAGACACCCAGGAATTCTTGGAACAGTTAACTTTGCTGAAAAGTTTCATTACATTGTACTCTTTTGTCACATAACACCCTTTGAGGGCTTCCCTTCTACGTATCTTGGCCGTTCCTATTACACTTTCTTCATTATTCCCAACCATGCTCATACACTGGTCTGCCATTCCTATAAGTCACATTCCTTCTAATCCTGGAGTAGTCTTGCATCAGTATCCCCCATGGGAGGAAATTCAGATTGCTCACCCGCACATCAGATAGGAGCTGAGGGCTCAGACGGTAGGGTTCTTCTGGACAGTGGCAATGGAAGCCACACAGCAGCACTTCAGATCATTGCCACATATTTTGTCTTTCTTAACTGAACTCTACCAGGAGGTCCTTCACTCTTCTAAACCCTATTCCCGCCCCCCAGTAAGCTGGACCTAATATTAACTGCTCTATTACTAACAAAGTGCATCAACATATCCAAACAACATGATGAGGAGAGGAATTAATACCCGCTCTTCGGTAATAAAATTGTTATTGAAACTTGTGTGATCTTTATTTCTACGTGTTTAGTGGTGTAACCCCTTCTTCAGGAAAAAAAAAAAATCACAGATGTTTCAATACCAATTTTATTACTAAACTGCCTTTTTTATGGAAGCGTGAGTATTAATGCCTCGCCCCAGGGCCGTGGGCTTTGGAGTGCGTCCAAGGGAGTCACAGGGGTCGAGACCCGGCTTCCGTGACCCTGGGGATCAGTTTTGAAAAGTTCTGGGGGTTAGGATTTTGGGGAAAGGTGTCGTGACGCCACCCGTGGTAGCTGGCTTTTGGGGCCGGTGCTGCAGTGTGGGACCTCCGGGAATGATGGACGGGCAGCTGTGGTGTTATTGCTCCCCATGGGTGGAGCGGTTCCCCGGGGCAACCATAAAAGACTATGGCGATGTAGGCCGTTGGGGTGAAGGATTCAGGGCGCTGAATAACTGACAGACATGCAGGCGCTATTTCCTTTACCTTTACTGAAGTAGTTGAAGCCAGGGTACAGTCCACAGTCGGTTAGGAATCTGGGCTTCCTGGAAGCAAGTTAAGGTTCTCCTCACTTGGCTGGTTCTGAGGCCTCCCTGTTGCACTCTTGTCTGCTGGTCCTAGCTGCCTGTAGCTAAGCTGCGACTATTTTACTCCTGCTGTGCAATCTCTCACTAGTATGGCAGGCAACTCAAGCCCTTCCTGGGTGTCTCTCCTCTGACTACTGCTGTCCCTGGGCTCCTCTACGCTCCAAGTACTTTGGTGGCCAGGAGACTCGGAATTTCCCGTCCTCCAGTTTTGGCTGCTGGGCTTGGAGCACCCTTGCAACCTCGGAGTCCGGTGTCCGGTTCTGGCGCTCTGCTCTGAGGTGAACCATTCAGTTGGCTCCACTCCCCAGGCCTTCTCCCTCCTCTCTCTCTCCTCAGACCTTTGCTTATGGTCCCTCACGCTGGCTAGTGAGTATCCTTGCTTCCAAGCATGACCCTTCCCCTTGAGGGAGGCAAGGCCATTGTGGAAACTGGACTCTGGGGTGCCACATTCCCCCATAGTGAAATTCATTACTCCTGGACTGAGGAAACACTTTTGCAAAACATAAGAAATAAGAATAGAAAATATAAAATGTACAGAGTCTTAAAAATCAAAAATTTACAAAAAACAAGAAAAATTGGAAAAAGTCACTACGGCGCTTATACGCTTAATCCTTCCACCGTTGGATGATGAGAAAATATATACAAATTGTCTTTACCACTACCAGTCCTATGGTCCTTAAAATGTTCAAGAATATGCAAAAGTTCATACAGTAAGTCCTGTAGGTATGATACGATTAGTGGTTGCTTAGTTACGTATTTACATTGTTGAAAACAAAAAAACATATTTACACTTTGAACTGTTTAACTATCCACTTAACTTACTAACAATCCCTGTAACATGCTGGGATCTGACCTAAGTTACTATGAGTGGATCTATGTAGTACATGTGCTTCTGGTTGACTAATCTGGTTACTTGTGGCTACTTCTGGTGGTGTGGGTGTACTTTCCACTATTCTACGTGTAGACCTACGTAGTACAGGTATACCAGAGTGCTGTCTTAGACTTACCATGGAACTGACAGTTTCACCGTTAGCAGGAGTTTACGTTTCTTGTTCTGCAGGTGGTTCTTCAAGCTCTTCTTGAGTCTCAAATGGTTCAGGAGCTACACGTTGGGGAAATGTCACTACAGGAACTACTATGGCTCCATTGATCTGAGCCCATGTTTTGGGAAAGTCTCCAAGCACTGTATGGATCATCTCTTCTTTCTTTTTCACTGGTTTAGGTGGATCTGGAACTTCTCTTCTGTTTCTCAATTGATCAGGACATTTCTTTAGATGGTGTCTAGATACTGCTGCTGAGGTTTTTCCTCCATCCTTAATAACTAAGCAGACCTTGGTGTTGTCAAAGTTTGAAGGCAATACAGTATAGGGCTCTGCCTCCTATTGATCATCACGTTTGTTGATTTGCCTCTTTCTTTTTAGGACTTACTCTCCTGTTGTAGGGATTGCAGGGGCTTGTTTGTTATAGTCTTTTCTTGCTTGAGTCAGGTTCTTTTCAACACATTATTGTACTTTACGGTATTTATGTTGACATTCTGCATTCCAATCTGCTTCTGGTCGGTTGATTTCAGGTGTTAACACTCCCATGTCTAAGTCTATGGGTACCTTACCTGGTCTTGCTCTCATCAGGTATGCAGGGGTTACAGTTGGTAGAACTCACTGGAGTATGTTTGTATAAATCCACTAAGTATGGCAACTTTTCTGGCCACATGCTTCTTTCTTCTAAGGGCAGTGTCATCAACATGTCTTTTACCACTTGATTCATTTTCTCAAACATGCCATTAGTCTGTGGATGATACTGTGTTGTTCTTATTTTCTTACATCCATACAAGTTACAAAACTCTTGGAACACTTCTGCCTCAAATGCTGGGCCTTGATCAATAAGTACTTGTTCAGGATAACCATGGGATCTGCAGAAATGGGATTGGAAAGCTTTTGCTGCAGTCTTCGCTGTTAGATCCTTTATGGGCACCATGACCAGGAAACGTGATTAGTGATCTACAGTGCTGTGTAAATTAATTGGGACAATGTAAGTCCTTACTTGTTTTACTATGTCTGATAAGTGTTTTATCAGTTCTTGGTGTCGTTTTCCTTTTTCTTCCACATTTCCCTTTTCGTTTTGGAGAAAACGATCCCGTTTCATTGTGTGTTCGAATTATTCTTGAAACAGTAGATTTTCCAATCCCAACGGTGGAAGCGATTTCTTTTACAGTCAGACTTGTATGTTCATTAAGAGTAACAATTCTAGACCTCTTCTGTGGAGTAACATCCATTTTTACAGGCACGAATCACACTGAGAGAAAAAGTACACTAAACCACTCCTCCCAGAAACAAGCTCTCAACTGATGCTGAGGGGGCAGATAGCTGTTATTATCTGACTAAAACCAGTCAAACCACATTTTTTTGCTCAAGGTTGTACACTCACACCTGTTCAAAGCAGTTAAAACTGGTTTAAATCACTGATTGCTAACCAACTTAAGATTTTACTTAAAAAAATGCTTTGTCTCAATTAATTTGCACAGCTCTGTACAATGGTGAGGGCATACATATAGCCTGACCGACTTGGGGTCAACTTCACGTCATCTAAGGCTACAAGTGGCTGCTTGGTGACAATTGGCTGTAGAGTAGCTATCTAGGTATTACGATCCTTCCTTCTCAGGTTGCATGGACCACAGTTTCTACACCACTTCTCAATGGCTTTCCTCATGCCAACCCAGTAGAATCTTTAACGTAACAGCACCTTCACCTTCTTCCATCTGAAGTGTCCTGTTCCATCGTGGTATGCCTCCAGGACCATCTGGACATCTGTCTTCGGGACCACTATCTGCCACACCAATTCATGGGTTTGTGCATTGATGTGCCTCCTGCACAGCTCACTTTGATAGGTGAACAACGTGCTCTTTTCCTTCCACAACTGTTGTGCCTCTGGCGGGGCATCTGGCCATGGCGTGAGTCATCCTGCTTCAGCAGCTCTTTAACTAGCAAGATGGCTGGGTCGCTATCTTGTGTCTCTGTCCAACCATGGTGGGGTGATGGGTTGATCGTGGCCTCTTGCATGACAGGCCTGTAAAAAAGACAAAGACGCATGTACACAAGACCGGGATCAGGGAAATAAGAGAAACTCCAATGAGTAATCAAAAAATCATTTATTATACATCAAGAAAAAAACAGAGCCAACAGACATTTAAAAACAGTTAAAAAGGAGGCACACCCACCAAAGGAGACTGTAGTCTTGTAATGAAAGTCACATCAAACCACACATTGGTATAGTGGAAATATCAACCATTATAAATGAGAGGATGATGGGAGTCCCGATTATATATATAAAATACAATACACCTTGTCTCACAAATTGATACTGCAGAGGAACCAGTATATAGGACAGGAAATAATCTGTCAACTACAATATAGTCAAAAACACACCTAAGTAATGACTATGGCAGATGAGGACACCAGTCAATTTAGTGACCAATAAGGTCTATAGATGTAGTGCTAAAGCTGCCCAGCATATAGCTGCTATATAAGGTGCAAGAGACAGAACGAAGTGCTGATGTTAGTTAGGGTCCTAAAATAAAAAGGCAATATTGTCAACCTGAGATAAAGGAATAAGCCAGCAAGCCCTGGAATAGAAAAAAAGAGGAAAATCGGTATATAATTAGGCATATAAAGAGACTGTTGGTGCACAGTCAGTGCAACCACGTCCAGTATATAATTACCGGTAACCCCATCATCCACAAGACCAGACTGCATGACAGGCCTCTCGTATCTCACCTTATGAGAACACTGGGAAACTTTGCTGCGGTAAAAAACCGGTAGCTCTATCTCTTCCTGATCCTCTGGGTCTTCTCCCATATCTGACAAGAGGGGCATCCTTGACAGTGCGCCAGCGTTAGTGTTCTTGTGCCCTGCCAGTACTTGATTGTGTAATTGGACAACCGGGCCATCCCTCTCTGCTCCAGATGCACCCAACTTTGCAGTTTCTAGATGGGTCAGTGGGTTATTGTCTGTATAGATGGTGAATTTTGCTGGAGCCAGATAATGCTTAAAGAGGACCTGTCACCAAACCAGGCATGGTGATCTAATTACAGCACTGGATGCAGCATGTCTGCAGCATCCAGGCAAGGGGCCACCCAGCACTTGAGCAGCCCTGTACCTCGAGATAATAGACTTAGAAAACTTACATGCTACAGCCATTAAGGATGTGGCTAGGGGCTGCAGCCAAGGGCAGATTCACACCCCCTGCATGTTTAATCTGCCCACCGCTGCCAATCATTCTCTCCCTCTTCAGCAGCATTTAAACAGAGGTGAGGGGCAGAGCCAAACGGCAAGTTCTGAAAAAAACAACAACTCTGTTTAAATGCTGCAGAAGAGGGAGAGAATGATTGGCAGCGGTGGGCAGATTAAACATGCAGGGGGTGTGAATCTGCCCTTGGCTGCAGCCTCTAGCCACCTCCTATTTGGCTGGAGCATGTAAGTTTTCTAAGTGTATTATCTCGGGGTACAGAGCTGCTCAAGTGCTGGGTGACCCCTTGTCTGCATTCTGCAGACATGCTGCATCCAGTGCTGTAATTAGATCACCATGCCTGGTTTGGTGACAGGTCCTCTTTAAAACGTTCTGTGATTGCCCAGACCACTGCAAGAAACTCTAGCTTAAACGAGCTATAGTTGTCAGAGTTCCTTTCTGTAGGATGGAGCTTCCTGCTGGCATAGGCAATCACTCTCTCTTTGCATCTCTGGAAGTCATGCAGGAGTGCTGCCATCTTCGTGAAGCCCTTGATAAACCTCCGTAGTAGCCTACCAGCCCCAGGAACTGCCGTACCTCTTTGATGGTAGTTGGCTTTGGCCAATCCCTGATTACCGTTACCTTGACGGGATCTGGTGCTACACCTTCAGCGCTGACCACATGTCCTAGGTACTATACCTTAGGCTTCAGTAAATGGTACTTGTTCGGCTTCACTTTCATGCCAAATTTTGATAATACCTCAAATACCAGCCAGGTGCTCTAAGTTGTCTTCATATGTCTTCAAGTACACTATGACATCATCTAGGTACAGTAGCATGGTTTCAAAGTTTCTGTGTCCCAGGCAACACTCCATCAGCCTCTGGAACGTTCCTGGTACATTGCAGAGTCCAAACAGCATGCAGTTAAACTCACAGAGTCCCATCAGTGTCATGAAGAGAGTCTTCTCTTTGTCTCCTTCTGCCACGGGAACCTGCCAGTCAGGCCCAGATTTAGGGGGGGCACCAAGGGGCCCGGGCCCTGGGCCACCCACCAAGATTTTGCCTCACACCAACATAGGGATAAACATCTCAAAACATGTAAAATACAAATCTCTTTGCTGTGAACTATTTCCAATGATAAGGAACATTTATCAAAAGAGAAACTAGCATGACTATCCCAGATTAAAGATGTACCTAAACAGATTGCTGATGAATTTGAAGAAAAAAGCTGTGTACGGTGTGAAGCAGAAGGACTGTTAAGATAAATGAATCAGCTTGAAATTGGTATTAACACCACCTTCTGGAATGATATCCTGCAAAGAACAGATGCTACTAGTAAAAATCTACAACACGCAAAACTCGATCTAAAAACTGCTGTGGCGTCACTGGACATTATTACATTTATCGATGAACTCTGTCAGTTTGTAACATTTGCTAATTTATTCACAGACGAGGAGCCAAAAGATATCAGCACTGAACTTTTCATGTACAAGCTTATCATGGAAAAGGGTGTGCAGGACAAATATTGAGATAGCTCTAAGGATATACCATATATAATTTTGTTGGTAACAATCTGCAGTTCCTTCTCAAAACTCAAATTAATTGAAAACCAATTAAGGACATCCATGAAGCAGGAACGACTTGTGAATTTGGCTATAATGAGCATCGAGTCAGATATACTGCATGAATTGGACTTTAGTGACATCATTAGTGATTTTGCAGCACGAAAATCAAGTAAAGTGCCTGGATTGTAAAAAAAAGAATGATTTTACCTGAATTACTCTGCGTAAATGATTTTTGTAAATAAACTTGCGTTCGTTTCATTTTATGTTTTTTTGCATTACATATTGCAACACCTTGAAAAATGGGCCTCCCTCCAAAATGGGCCCTGGGCCACCCACCTCTTAAATCCGGCCCTGCTGCCAGTACCCACTGGTAAGATCTAAGGTGGTAAAATAGGTAGCAGTTCTGAATGCAGCTAATGACTCTTCAATTCTGGGTAGTGGGTAAGAATCCTTATGTGTAATGTGGTTTATCTGCCTTTAGTCTACACACATTCTCATTGTACTTTGCTCTACCTGGGACAAGCTAAGCACTGCTCTAGTCCACAGGTCGTCTACACAGTCCTCCCAGGAACTGCACTCTGCTGTACCTGGGACAAGCTTAGCACTGCTGTATCACAGTCCTCTCACAGTCCTCCAGGAACTGCACTCTGCTGTACCTGGGACAAGCTTAGCACTGCTCTAGTCCACGTCCTCTGCACAGTCCTCCCAGGAACTGCACTCTGCTGTACCTGGGACAAGCTTAGCACTGCTCTAGTCCACAGGTCCTCTTCACAGTCCTTCCAGGAACTGCACTCTGCTGTACTGGGACAAGCTTAGCACTGCTCTAGTCCACAAGTCCTCTGCACAGTCCTTCCAGGAACTGCACTCTGCTGTACCTGGGACAAGCTTAGCACTGCTCTAGTCCACGGGTCCTCTTCACAGTCCTTCCAGGAACTGCACTCTGCTGTACCTGGGACAAGCTTAGCACTGCTCTAGTCCACAGGTCCTCTTCACAGTCCTCCAGGAACTGCACTCTGCTGTACCTGGGACAAGCTTAGCACTGCTCTAGTCCACAGGTCCTCTTCACAGTCCTCCCAGGAACTGCACTCTGCTGTACTGGGACAAGCTTAGCACTGCTCTAGTCTACAGGTCGTCTTCACAATCCTCCCAGGAACTGCACTAACTAACCCCGCCTCCAGCCAGAATTTATAGGGGAGAGTCCCTGAACCCGGGTTAGAGCTCCCCCTTCTGGTCTGGAGTCAGGAAGGTGTTGTGTGCTGTGGGTTACCTGATCTGGATACCCTACTTTGCTTCCAAGCATGACTTTTGCCCCCGAGGGATGCAAGGCCATTGTGGCAACTCTGGGGTGCCACATTAACTCCTCTCCTCCTCGTGTTGTTTGAATCTGTTTACTGGAGACTGCTGCAAGCCATACTTGATTATTATGTGTTTCCAAGTGGTTGTGACTTTCTCACAACCCACATAAGTGAGCAAAACCTTTATTTGTATATTAATTGATGTGCACGGATAAACCCAATGGTGCACCTTGTTTTTTGCTTCCAGTCTATATATATAAAGTCCATCTACCTAAAATTCCTATACTTTACATTACTTCATATAAATGACATCCTAAGCTTTTGCCTCACACTTTATTCTACATAACATTCCCCATTCTGCTACCTCCTCGATTAGACCTGTGTCTTAGTATAAAGCCTATCTAATACACATTGTTCTCATGACCTTAACACATCACATAACACATTTCACTTTATATAGCTATAGCCATACACATTACATTGCAGGGGGCTCGGCCACCCTCCAACACGCTCCCAACCCCACCCTAATCAGACAAAGGCTCCTAAATTTTCTAAAAAAGAAAAAAGGAATGTGTCCAGTGCCCCAACTCCTGTGGTGGACGGATCAGATCCCATTTCAGGATGGGGACACCTGGCCAAGACAGAGACCTTCAGGTAATCCAAATAAAAAAGCTCCAGCAATGGGACATAGTGCTCCTATGCTTTCCAATTAATGTTACTGGAGGTTTATCTCAATCAGCCCAATATAGATTTCTGAAATGTATAGTTACAAGCAACCATACCTAGAAAAATTCAAGGAAGAAATATATGTGAAGGGTTTGACAATGAAAAGTCTCTTATTGCCAAGTTAAGCTCAAACTACTGAACGTCAGTGACCTTCAAATTCAGCCATGAAATAGATAGTCCAGGACTATGAGTTAATGGTCAATGAGGTTAGTGGTTGGACCATTAATCTGCTGTGTGCCGGTCCTGTGGCAGCCGGATCCATAGTACAGTTCTGTAGTGGCGGCTCCCGATTGCTCCAATTGGAGCTGAGTTGCAGTAGCTATAAATGGCCACTACACAGTATCAGGAGCGATGGAGTTCTGGTGTTCTACACATTTTAACTCTATCCCCTTGAGGGACCTGACAATAGGTTATAGAGGTTTTCCAGGTTATTAATGTGACCCCCTTTCTGTTGTTCTAACTATTCCTAACTAACACTTTCCAAATATTCTTCTTCTACCTACCCTGCTCCTGTAAACTCATCTTTTTGAGGCTCGTATTGTTGTTCTAACTTTGATCCTTTCGGCTGCAGGCCAACTGAGCAGGGCACATCACTTGTGGGGGTAGGGCTGCCTCTCTGTGAGTGACAGTAGTCTGGGAATGTATGTCCAGACTACACGTCACTCCCCTCTCAGCCCCACCAGCGACGTGCCCTGCTCAGTTGGTCCGATTCTGATCTACATGATCTGCAGCCTGAAGGATCAAAGCTAGCACAACAATAAAGGTATGTATGCACCTTAGAGAAATCAGTTTACAGTAGCGGGGTTGGAAGCAGAAGTTTATTGGGAAAGTGTTAGTTAGGAATAGTTAGGACATAAGACAGGGGGTCACATTAGTAGTGGAAAATCTCTTTAAAGGAAGGGGAACCCCTACTGATCTAATATTGATGGACCTATCCTAAGGAAAGGCCGTTAATATCAAAGTCCTGGACTCTCCCTTTATCTACTGTTCTCCAGCATTTGAGTAGGACAGTGGCAGCTCCTATTGCATTTCTGGTAAATGCTCTTGACTGCCTTCCATAAATGATCACACTTACAATCCTTCCTTCTTGAGGTAAGGGAAAAACAAATGTATTTCACTGCTCGGAAGACGTGACCATGATATACCGTACAATAAAGTGTAATTAACCGCTGATATCATAGAAGACAAAGACGACTTTATGCTGCAACCCTGTATCCATGTATCCAAAGAAAGTTCTGTTGATTTCTTGGTCGATTGGCAAGAAAATAGAAAAAAGAAACTCTATAAAGTTATTGTTGGTCCTTTGCGCTGTTTCTTCGCACATGTTCTGCCGCCACAGTGGACTCTTGTAGGACTGTGCACCTTTGTTCTCGGGCAGATGACTAATTGTGGTGCACGGATACTCCGCTGATTGTTCTGGTCACCTCTCAGATGAAGGAAACATTCAGTAAAGCACAATGTTCTATATGATATATACAAAAGGAACGGATTAGCATTATTCCATCTGCATGGGATGAGATTAAAAACATCTGCTGATGTGATAAAACTTTACAACATGGGCAATAACCAGGATGGGATCAGTGAAGCAGTTTCTCGTTAGTCATATAGTTGTATGGTTTTATTTATTTCAGCTTAAAGGGGACCTGTCGGCACCTTTTTTTTTGACATATGAAGGTAGTGGTATGAATTATAGGCTCTCCCTCCCCCCCAAATAAAAATGATGCCTTTTTTGTAGAGATTGGATGGGCTAGTCAGGAGACATATAGCAAAAAAGCTATATGCAAATCAGGTTAAAAATGTGTGGCGCCCCTGCGGTCCAGCTGCCACAGATGGTGTTTCTTAACACTGATTGTAATGCAATGTCTGGGCAGAACTGAAGCACCCTCTGCTGGAAGCCTGAAGCATCCAACACAATCCAAACTTCAATCAGGAAACAGAGAACTGAAAAGGCCCCAAAGGGCAGGTCCCAGTTTCTGGTTGATGGATGAGTTAGGATAGTAGGGTAGAAGTAGGCAAAAGGATAGGATCAGTCAGAAGGGGGCCAGGAGGCCACTCTGATGGACTGGCAGCAGTAGAGGGTTTCAGGCTCTAGGTTGCTGGGATTTCATGGTTCAGTAACAGAACGTGGAGTTTGTTGGGTTTTATGGCCAGTAGCCACTCTTCCGTGGGACATTCCGAGGCACAGCAATATATAGGATCAGGGACCTGCACTAAAGAGTGAGGATACCCATAGGATTCGCATGGCCTGCCTGGCTGGAGGTACCCACAGCAACAGAAGGAAGTACTTGCAAGCACCTAGAAACTTTCATTAGAGAAAATCAGTGGGTAGGCCACTATATCTCACCCAGCAGAGCGGACTACAGTTCTCCTCAGACTGGATGGACCACGAGCCTGGTGGTGCATATTACATGGAACCTGGACCTATTGCAACAGCTACAGAAAAGAGATAAAGAACAAAGTGACTATCTTGTGTGCCTCCTATTTCCTGCACCGTCACTCCCACTACAACACCCATCTTCCTCACCCCTGGGAGCAGGCCATGATTGGGAAGAGTCTAACATCTTCACTGCTACATCACCTATATCCCAGGGATTATCTGCAGTGCCGGCCACCTACTAGCTGGAAATCCTAACTGGCATCACAGACTTATTATTTTTCTCATATCTATATTTTCTCCATTTTTACTCCCCTTTTTAATGTGAGCCAGGACCACAGCAATGGGCGCAGCCACCGTGATACTGACCACTGGACCAGCTGCTGCATGCCCCAGCTCTTTGTGCTCCTGAAATGCGCTGTGGGCATGTCAATGCACTGAAGTGTACTGACACACCCCCTACCAAGTGCATGGACATGCCCCCTCCCCAGTGCACTTCTTGCCCAATTTGCATATGGCTTTTACACTATATTTCTCATGACTGGCACATCCGACCTTTACACAAAAGGTCTCATTTTCAAGACAAGAGCCTAAACAGCCATACTACTATTTCCATATGTAAAAAGGTGCTGACAAGTTCCCTTTAAGCTGAAATAAATAAAATCATACAGCTCTATGACTAACAAGAAACTGATTCCCTGGTCCCATCCTAGTTATTGCCCATGTTGTAAAGTTTTATCACATCAGCAGATGCTTTTAATCTCATCCCATGCAGATGGATAATGCTAATCTGTTCCTTTTGTATACATCATATTGAAGATTGTGCTTTACTGATAATTTGATTCATGCTTCAAGTTCTGAGGGGAATGATCTCCAAATTCCATACGCATCCATGATAAAATCCATACATGACAAAATCCATGCATGATAAAATCTTAGTTGTCTTTAGGTACCACAAGAGGGTGCCCAGCAGCTCATTAAATACAGTGAGAAGGGAATGGCTCATCAGTAATTGACCTATTGTTTATGACAGGTATTTGTGTTTTTATGCATGTTTTTAAATTTTCCATATTACTTTATTAAAAAAAAATATTAAAATCTAGCAGTTGTCACACTGGACTTTAGGCCTTATTTTAGGCTCATACCTGTTCTTTATAGATGACATTTCAGTAGTCTCATTATCATAACAGTATTACAATGAAACCTGTATACAGTAGACAATTCAGGTTCCACTATTCACAATAGGTGATATCACAGCTCACCTCCTACTCCTGTACAATGACTGATAACACCTCTATATACAGTAGATAACACAGGATCCACCATTCACAATAGATGATATCACAGCTCACTTCCTCCTCCTGTACAATGAATGATAACACCTCTATATACAGTAGATAACACAGGATCCACCATTCACAATAGGTGATATCACAGCTCACCTCCTCCTCCTGTACAATGACTGATAACACCCCTATATACAGTAGATAACACAGGATCCATCATTCACAATAGGTGATATCACAGCTCACCACCTCCTGTACAATGACTGATAACACCTCTATATACAGTAGATAACACAGGATCCACCATTCACAATAGGTGATATCACAGCTCACCTCCTGTGCAATGACTGATAACACCTCTATATACAGTAGATAACACAGGATCCACCATTCACAATAGGTAATGTCACAGCTCACCTCCTCCTCCTGTACAATGACTGATAGCAGCTGTATATACAGTAGATAACACAGGATCCACCATTCACAATAGGTGATGTCACAGCTCACCTCCTCCTGTACAATGACTGATAACACCTCTATATACAGTAGATAACACAGGATTCATCATTCTCAATAGGTGATATCACAGCTCACCACCTCCTCCTGTACAATGACTGATAACACCTCTATATACAGTAGGTAACACAGGATCCACCATTCACTATAGATGATGTCACAGCTCACCTCCTCCTCCTGTACAATGACTAATAACACCTCTATATACAGTAGATAACACAGGATCCACCATTCACAATAGGTGATATCACAGCTCACCCCCTCCTCCTGTACAATGAATGATAACACCTCTATATACAGTAGATAACACAGGAGCCACCATTCACAATAGGTGATATCACAGCTCACCTCCTCCTGTACAATGACTGATAACACCTCTATATACCGTAGATAACACAGGATCCACCATTCACAATAGGTGATATCACAGCTCACCCCCTCCTCCTGTACAATGAATGATAACATCTCTATATACAGTAGATAACACAGGATCCATCATTCACAATAGGTGATATCACAGCTCACCTCCTCCTCCTGCACAATGACTGATAACACCTCTATATACAGTAGATAACACAGGATCCACCATTCACAATAGGTGATATCACAGCTCACCTCCTTCTGTACAATGACTGATAACACCTCTATATACAGTAGATAACACAGGATCCACCATTCACAATAGGTGATATCACAGCTCACCTCCTCCTATACAATGACTGATAACATCTCTATATACAGTAGATAACACAGGATCCACCATTCACAATAGGTGATATCACAGCTCACCTCCTCCTCCTGTACAATGACTGATAACACCTCTATATACAGTAGATAACACAGGATCCACCATTCACAATAGGTGATATCACAGCTCACCCCTCCTCCTGTACAATGACTGATAACACCTCTATATACAGTAGATAACACAGGATCCACCATTCACAATAGGTGATATCACAGCTCACCTCCTCCTGTACAATGACTGATAACACCTCTATATACAGTAGATAACACAGGATCCACCATTCACAATAGGTGATATCACAGCTCCACCTCCTCCTGTACAATGACTGATAACATCTCTATATACAGTAGATAACACAGGATCCACCATTCACAATAGGTGATATCACAGCTCACCTCCTCCTCCGATACAATGACTGATAACACCTCTATATACAGTAGATAACACAGGATCCACCATTCACAATAGGTGATATCACAGCTCACCTCCTCCTTGTACAATGACTGATAACACTCTATATACAGTAGATAACACAGGATCCACCATTCACAATAGGTGATATCACAGCTCACCTCCTCCTCCTGTACAATGACTGATAACACCTCTATATACAGTAGATAACACAGGATCCACCATTCACAATAGGTGATATCACAGCTCACCCCTCCTCCTGTACAATGATGATAACACCTCTATATACAGTAGATAACACAGGATCCACCATTCACAATAGGTGATATCACAGCTCACCCCTCCTGTACAATGACTGATAACACCTCTATATACAGTAGATAACACAGGATCCACCATTCACAATAGGTGATGTCACAGCTCACCTCCTCCTCCTGTACAATGATGATAACACCTTATATACAGTAGATAACACAGGATCCACCATTCACAATAGGTGATATCACAGCTCACCTCCTCCTGTACAATGACTGATAACACCTCTATATACAGTAGATAACACAGGATTCATCATTCACAATAGGTGATATCACAGCTCACCACCTCCTCCTGTACAATGACTGATAACACCTCTATATACAGTAGATAACACAGGATCCACCATTCACTATAGATGATGTCACAGCTCACCTCCTCCTCCTGTACAATGACTGATAACACCTCTATATACAGTAGATAACACAGGATCCACCATTCACAATAGGTGATATCACAGCTCACCCCTCCTCCTGTACAATGAATGATAACACCTCTATATACAGTAGATAACACAGGATCCACCATTCACAATAGGTGATATCACAGCTCACCTCCTCCCTGTACAATGACTGATAACACCTCTATATACAGTAGATAACACAGGATCCACCATTCACAATAGGTGATATCACAGCTCACCCCCTCCTCCTGTACAATGAATGATAACACCTCTATATACAGTAGATAACACAGGATCCACCATTCACAATAGGTGATATCACAGCTCACCTCCTCCTCCTGTACAATGACTGATAACACCTCTATATACAGTAGATAACACAGGATCCACCATTCACAATAGGTGATATCACAGCTCACCTCCTCTGTACAATGACTGATAACATCCTCTATATACAGTAGATAACACAGGATCCACCATTCACAATAGGTGATATCACAGCTCACCTCCTCCTGTACAATGACTGATAACATCTCTATATACAGTAGATAACACAGGATCCACCATTCACAATAGGTGATTCACAGCTCACTCCTCCTCTGATACAATGACTGATAACACCTCTATATACAGTAGATAACACAGGATCCACCATTCACAATAGGTGATTCACAGCTCACCTCCTCCTGTACAATGACTGATAACATCTCTATATACAGTAGATAACACAGGATCCACCATTCACAATAGGTGATATCACAGCTCACCTCCTCCTCCGATACAATGACTGATAACACCTCTATATACAGTAGATAACACAGGATCACAGGATCACATTCACATAGGTGATATCACAGCTCACCCTCCTCCTGTACAATGATGATAACACTCTATATACAGTAGATACACAGGATCCACATTCACAATAGGTGATATCACAGCTCACCTCCTCCGTACAATGACTGATAACCCTCTTATACGTAGATAACACAGATCCACATTCACAATAGGTGATATCACAGCTCACCTCCTCTGTACAATGATGATAACACTCTATATACAGTAGATAACACAGGATCCACATTCACAATAGGTGATATCACAGCTCACCTCCTCCTTTACAATGACTGATAACACCTCTATATACAGTAGATAAACAGGATCCACCATTCACAATAGGTGATATCACAGCTCACCTCCTTCTGTACAATGACTGATAACACCTCTATATACAGTAGATAACAAGGATCCACATTCACAATAGGTGATTCACAGCTCACCTCCTCTTACAATGACTGATAACATCTCTATATACAGTAGATAACAAGGATCACCATTCACAATAGGTGATATCACACTCACCTCCTCCTCCGTACAATGACTGATAACACTCTATATACAGTAGATACACGGATCCACCATTCACAATAGGTGATGTCACAGCTCACTCCTCCTGTACAATGATGATAACATCTCTATATACAGTAGATAACACAGGATCACCATTCACAATAGGTGATATCACAGCTCACCTCCTCCTCCGATACAATGACTGATAACACCTCTATATACAGTAGATAACACAGGATCCACCATTCACAATAGGTGATATCACAGCTCACCTCCTCCTGTACAATGACTGATAACATCTCTATATACAGTAGATAACACAGGATCCACCATTCACAATAGGTGATATCACAGCTCACCTCCTCCTCCGATACAATGACTGATAACACCTCTATATACAGTAGATAACACAGGATCCACCATTCACAATAGGTGATATCACAGCTCACCTCCTCCTGTACAATGACTGATAACATCTCTATATACAGTAGATAACACAGGATCCACCATTCACAATAGGTGATATCACAGCTCACCTCCTCCTGTACAATGACTGATAACACCTCTATATACAGTAGATAACACAGGATCCTCTATCCACAATAGGTGATATCACAGCTCACCTCCTCCTCCTGTACAATGACTGATAACACCTCTATATACAGTAGATAACACAGGATCCACCATTCACAATAGGTGATATCACAGCTCACCTCCTCCTGTACAATGACTGATAACACCTCTATATACAGTAGATAACACAGGATCCACCATTCACAATAGGTGATCTCACATCTCACCTCCTCCTCCTGTACATTGACTGATAACACCTCTATATACAGTAGATAACACAGGATCCACCATTCACAATAGGTGATATCACAGCTCATCTCATCCTGTACAAAGATTGATAACACCTATATGTACAGTAGATAACACAGGTTCCACTATTCACAATAGGTGATGTTACAGCTCACCTCTGTCATGCCGAGGCAGGTGGAGGGAGGTTAGTGAACCCATTAGACCACAGAGGAAACTGTGGAAGGTGAACCCAAGGAACCAGCTGGACTAGGACATCAGATAAATTGCAAGGCTTTATTTGAAGTTTGGTACATGAGAACTCACAAGGCAGGACCCTATGGGCTGAAACATGGAATTCCCATAGGTGAACACCGACGTGATGTGGAAACCCCTTAACAGGGATTGACCTGGCACAGACACAAAGGCTCAAGTGCAACAGCTCCGAGACCAGAGGGTCAGACCCAAGAAAAACAGAGATATTGATGGGAGGGAAGTGAGAGGTCCAGGGATCCAGAGAAGGAGATCCTTGGCATGAGACGAGGAGCATTAATATTCTCTCTCGGTTTCCAAGACCACTCCTCCGGACCAAAACCCTTTCGGTTGACTAAAATCAGCATCTTGTTCCCTCTCCTTTTCATGTGAAGTATGTCCTTGATCTTGAAGATATCACCAGCAGAGGCGAGGAAGGAAGAGTACCAGGATCCTGGAAGTAGCGTCCGAGGATGACAGGCGTAAGGAAAGAGACATGAAAAGAATTGTGCATCCACAAAGAAAGAGGCAACTTCAGCCGGTTGCATACCTCATTGATCCTCAGAAGCACTTGAAATGAACCGATGAACTGAGGAGAAAACTTGTAGGCGGGAATATTGAGGCGAATGTGACTAGAAGAGAGACATACCTTGTCCCTATTTTGGAATGGAGGGGGATCCAGATTTCTCTTGCCTGCATGATGTTTCATATGCAAGGATGCCCATTCCAAGGAAGTCTTGGTTTCGGATCAGATCTTGCAAAAATCTCTAGCCAGATCATTGGCTGCTGGATTAATGGAAGTCGTCTTCAATGGAGTCAGAGTCCTACCATTTTGAGGTAGCGATGTTGGTTAGCAAGTCAGGAGGCAGGGACCCAGGCATTATATTACACAGCACACAGTTTAATGGCAGAGTTCAAGTATTTACAGACCTTCAGGTTCCGGGACACAGCCGGTATAACCTTATACATCCAACACACAGATCGGTATGCTCTGCACCTATGCCAGGCTCTGTCCTGGCCGGATCCACTGGCGAGGGCCCAATCCTCACAGCTAAGCTGTGTTTAGTCAGCACACAACCTTTCTCTCCTCACCGTCCGCTCATTAGCTTCATGAACGTCTGACTCGCCACCGAGGGATTGGGTACTCGGAGCTCGGGCGTACTAGTACGGGGAGTCAGGTGGTGGTTGGTGCCCGAGTCCGTGCCCTTGAGCGGACACCAAAAAGGAATAAAAATAATAAAGTTTATGTTCGTGATGCCACCTGTTGGTCCGGTGATGGCAACGGCGCTTCTGGAACTTCCAGGGATGGGCGGCAGCAAGGTCTTTTAGCCCTCTACAGGTAGGGCGGTTTTCCCCGGGGTGTTGGAATTAGGAATAGAGGAAAAGGGCAGCATAGTCGTGGTGATGTGGGGCTGGAATGATGGACACACACAAAAGTCTCTTTCAGTACCTTTACTGATGGAAACCGATACAAGTCCAGGGGTGAAGGATGCACTCTGAGATTGAGTGAGGTGTAGGCCTCCCTTGTCCTGTGCTTTGTCCTGAAGCCTGGCTGGCATGGAACCAGTCCTGACCTCCCGTGTCTCCACACCCATGTTGCTGCACTGAGGGCTCTCTCACTGGGCTACCGCTATCTCTCCTGCGGTCCCTGGCTCTCAAATGTGGGTGCTGCGGGTGTCCGGGAAGCTAAACCTCCACGGTGTTCTGAATTCTCTGCTGGAATGGTATCTCTCTCCATGTGTGCAGACTCGATCTCCAGTGACCGGTGTTCTGGTGGGGTGAGTCGGTATAGCTCCTCTGCCATGTCTGGAGTGTTCCTTGCCTCTGCCTGTTGTCCTCACTCTCTGAACCTCACACTGGCTCTGGTGTGCACTGGTGTCGGGCCTAGCATGGCTCCGGTAACCAGTTCTGCTCACTAGCTCTAAGCTGAACTTCACAGTTCTTCTAGTGTCTGCACACTCTGGCTAATTCCACCCCCAGCACCTGTATTTATAGGGGATCTGGCTTAACAGCAACCAGTGGGTTTCCCACTACAGGCCTGGAGTGGAAGTGTGTGTGTATGTGTGGGTCTCAGCTGTGAAAATCCCATTGTGAACTAGTTGGTTCTGTGGCTTACCTGTCACAGAGTGCCACATTCCCCCCTAGTTACCTTCAGTACTCCTGGACTGAACAAAGTTTTTCTTACATAGCACATAAACAATAACAGATATTTACAGAGTCTCAAACTCAAAAATTTACAAAAACCATTGAAAAATGGGTAAAAATAGAAAAGCAGTCCTTACGGCTCTAGTCTATCCGCCGCAGGCTGTAAAAAGGTAAAGAAAGTAGTTTTTAACCACCTGTGGCTGTAGTCCATGTTTAGATAAAGGGGAAAAATCCAGGGAAAAAGGGTAAAGTCCGTACAGTAAAGTCTCTGCAGGCTTAAACATTCAACGGGGTAAAAAATTTTACACGCAACTTCCCTATGGGTGTCTCAGCTTAGGAGGCCAGGTCTTACCTTCTCTCCACCCCAGGCACTTTCTGTTCCAAATTTAATGCACATGGGGGCCGTTCCCAGTTCCTCCACCCTTCTATACTCTACTATTCACATTTTTATACACAAGTCGCTATTTACACTTCTCCATTTTGACACTCTTTACTTTACTCTCTATATCTGAGTGGTAACTGACCAAAGTTACTAAGGGTTGATCTGCGTAGTGCTGGTGTGTCACTAGCCTGTTAGAACTACGTGTTTCTGGGATACCGTAGTACTGGCGTAGTCTTTCTAGCGGACTGGCAGGTTCACCGATTGTAGGAATCTCTGGTTCCGGTACAACAGGCTGTACGTCTTGTACTTGAATGGGTTCTTCCAGTCTTCTTAACTCTTCAGGTATCCGTACTTGTTCTTCTACAGGTTGATAGAATGAGAGTAGGGGTACTATGACTGCTCCTTCGTATTGTG
The DNA here is from genome assembly GCA_033576535.1 of Allobates femoralis. Taxonomy (NCBI): domain Eukaryota; kingdom Metazoa; phylum Chordata; class Amphibia; order Anura; family Aromobatidae; genus Allobates; species Allobates femoralis. Next base: position 39,706,329 of record JARQOC010000005.1, read on the forward strand.
GCCAATCTGCTGGGAAATCTCCTAGTTCCATGTGGATTACTTTCTCTCTCTTTTCTTCAACTGTTGCTGAGGAGTAGTAACTTACTTCTTCTTGTAGTTTCAGTTTATCAGGACATGTCTTTAGATGATCTCTAGATACTATCGAGGTTGCTCTTCCTTCATCACGACTGATTACACAAGTTTTGGAATTGTCAAAGTTGGATGACATGACAGTATAGGGTTCAGTCTCCCATTGGTCATCTAATTTATTGGTCCTTCTCTTTCTTTTGAGAACTAATTCACCAGGTATCAAGGGTTCAGCTGATGCATATTTGTTGAAGTCATGTTCTTGCTTGCTTCTGACTTGTTCTAAGTTCCTCTCCACGCATTCCTGAACCTTCTTGTATTGCTGTTGCCGGTGATGATCCCAATCTTCTTCCAAAGTACAGTATCTTGGCTTGGCTCTATAGTTCCCATCTTCAAGTCAATTGGGCATTTTCCTGGTCTTTCTCTCATCAAATAATCTGGCGCATAGCTATTCGAGCTTACAGGGATGTGGTTGTATATATCCACTAAGTCAGGTAGCTTTTCTGGCCATTGATTCCTCTCTTTCAGTGGTAAGGTCTTTAACATGTCGATGACAATGTTGTTCATTTTCTCACAAAGCCCATTTGTTTGTGGATGATACGGGGTTGTTCTGATCTTCTTACAACCGTACAATCCTAGGAATTCCTGAAATAGTTTCCATTCGAATACAGAACCTTGATCTGTTAGTACCTGATCTGGGTACCCATGAGGTCTACAAAAGTAATTCTGGAAAGTCTTGGCTGCTACTTCTGCAGTTAAGTCCTTGACTGGTGCTACTACTAAGAATCTGGAGTAGTGGTCAACCATGGTAAGAGCGTAGGTATACCCTGTTCTGCTTGGTGTCAGCTTCAGGGCGACGATCCCAAGAGGCTTCTTGGTAACAATTGGTTATAGCGGAGCTTTCTGGCTTTGCTGGTCTTTTCTTCGCAGGTGACACGGTCCATAGTTCTTACACCATCTTTCAATGGAACCTCTCATGCCTACCCAGTAAAAGGCGTCCCCTAGAGGTCATCCAGGCACACGGGCACTTTACATGGGTAAGCATGAAACTTAATTCAATGATGCATATTGGACATTTGGAGGTTTGAGATAGCAATTGATTAGTTGTGGGTATAGAGAAAAGGGACTATATACTAGAACATCTATACACCGTGGGCTAGTGCCCTCAAGCCTAATTCATATATGTCTCTGTATCACAGTATTTTGTTTGAAAAGACTACCATGTGAGTCCTGTTGTGTTTGGAGTAGGACTCTAACCCCTCAATGTCCTCTCATCCAGTTCCATGTAACTTTAACGAATTTTTATTATGTCATGAGCACGTCATATCTGCAATTTTAATCTTTGATGAAATAATAAAAGCATCTATAAGAAAAGCCGTTTATATGTGCAACTGTATTTTTGGTATAGAAACTCTCCAAAACCGATGAAATATGATTAAAAAAAGCAATCTTTCAGCAACATCTCCAGTTTCTTCCAACCAAAGTGTCTAGCATCATTTGATAAGCCTCTAATACCATCTGTACATCTCCTTTTGGCACGATCTGCCAGATCAGTTCATTGGTTCTGAGATTGATGTGACGTCTACACAGTTTACCTTGATAGATGAACAATTTTCCTTTCTCCTTCCATAGGCGCTTGGCTTCTTGTGGAGCTTCTGGACTCAGGCAGGCGTGTTCTTTGGTTATCACCTCCTTGACTAAGCTAACAGCCGGTTCGCTGTCCTGGGTTTCTTTCCAGCTATGGTGAGATAGGGTTCACTGTTGTCTCTTGACGTCTTTGGCTTGCCTGATGACATGAGGATGTGCTTGGACGGTGGAAGGCCGGTAACTCTACTTCTTCTAGCTCATCCATGTCTTCTCCTACATCTGGTAGATTAGGCATTCTGGATAGGGCATCAGCATTGCCATTCTTATGACCTGCCTGGTACTCGACAGTGAAGTCGTAGTTGGATATTCTGGCCATCCAACGCTGCTCCATGGCTCTCAGCTTTGCAGTCCATAAATGGGTTAGAGGGTTGTTGTCAGTGAAAGCTGTGAATTGTGAGGATACCAAGTAATGCTTGGACTGTTCTGTGATTGCCCAGACTAAGGCTAGGATCTCCAGCTTGAAAGAACTGTAATTCTCTGTATTCCTCTCTGTTGGACTGAGCTTCCTGCTGGTGTAGGCTATAACCTTCTCTCTGCCTTTCTGTCTCTGTGCCAAGGCAGCTCCTAAGCCCTCGTTACTGGCATCGGTGTATAACAGGAATGGTAAACTGTAGTTGGGGTAGGCCAGGATCTCTTCTCTTCTCCTGTGTGAGGTCCAGAGAGTGAAGACGACAGGCAGAGGTGGGGAACACTCCATACAAGGGCAGAGGAGCTATACCGGCTGGGCACATGCCAGTCACATCACCACATACCTCCCCCCTCTGTTCAAGCCTGTGGGGCTGAACACAAGCCCATGATCCGGGGTCCCGAGACAGTGCCACCTCAATATCAGGGCCCAACAGTTGAGGGGACAGTCGACTAGGGACGTCCGCATCTGACACGTGGTTCAGTACCGTCACCAACTGTTTCCTTGTGTACCAAGACCAATCGGACCCAGTTACCCTATGTCTCATAGGCATGTCTGTGGGAGGCCTCCCCTTCCAACGGCCAGTGCGGTAGTGCAGTCCACCTATCCCTTTGACTATGGGGAGTCCTGACGCCATGTCATCTGCTATACGATTGGGCTGGTCGTCTGAGTCCCGTAGCCCTAAGTCCACACTGGAGCCACCGTCTGTACCTGTAGTACCTCTATGGGTCTGAGGATGTCTTCAATAAGGCCTCCGTTGGCGTTTGTCTTTATCACCTTGGGGTACAGGAGATATCCCTCGTCCACCCAGCTGGCAGAGCGAACCCTCAACTCTCGGTCCCTCCCGCCTGGGCACAGAGTATAGGTCTACCTTGGATACTCCTCCTTCGATGGCTTGCCACCAAGCTTCCGACACTCGGTATGGCTCCTTGCGTACCTGTACGAGGTTCAGATGCTCTGCCTGTGGCCCTCCTGTTACTTCGAGTCGCCTGCAGGTGGGCTGCCCCACCATTACCCAGAGGTGCCACAGAATTCGGAAGTGGCTCGACAATTTCGAGCTCTCCTGCCATTACCTCTAGGGGACACCTATTGGGATTACACTCTGTCCCTATAGTAGCGACCCCTACGGCAGGTATCCCAAAGTCGAGATGTTCGGGCTCAGGGCCCGGACCGTCCATTACCTCAGGATTAGGTTGCCTCTCACACAAAGTCCAGAACAGAGGAAAATCCCTCCCCAAAATCACATCATAAAGAAGAGTTTTCAACACCCCCTCTTCGTGTTGGACCTGACCGTACGTGGTATAGATAGTTACCACCTCTGTAGGGTACTCACAGAGATCCCCATGAATACTGAGCGCCCCTACTGTACGGCCTGTGGGTTTTGTCCCCAAAACCAGGTACGCTTGTACAAGGGTCACGTTACTAACTGAGTCCAATAGGGCAGTTGCCTTATGTGCATTAATCAGCACTTCGCACAAATGTAGTCCCTTACCCCCAGTCACATAGTTTGCTGCACTGGCGGTTTGGGTGTATATAGACATCCGGTGGGTATACCCACAGTCCATGGGCTCTATGTTGAGGGGACACTGCACATTGCATGTCCTGACTCTTGGCATCGCCAACACCTTATCGCAGGGAAAAAAATATTTACGGTGCCCCGCTTGGGAGACCCAGGTTTCCGGCTCACTTCAGGGTGGCGCACATTCTCTGCCTGTGATGGGGTCAAGCCAAACATAGGACTGGGTTGGGGGTCCCTAACTTCCGGTCTGGTGGATGCGGTCCGCCGGGCTGCACGAAGTGTCCAAGAGTCCTGAATGAAGTTCTGTGTAGCCAATTGCCGCTCCACCACATTCACTAAGTGATCTAGGGTACACAGGTTACAATGTCACACCCACCATTGAATGGAGGCAGGCAGAGTGCGCACAAACCAGTCAACTACCACCCTCTCTATCATTTGTGCGGGGCTCAGGCTCTCAGGCTACAGCCACTTCTTTACCAGGTGCAACAAGTCATAGGCCTGAGACCGGACTGGTTTACCTTCTTCAAAGGACCACTGGCTTACCTGTTGAGCCCTTACATACATATTAACCCCCATTCTGGCCAGGTTCTCACCTTTCAGAGTCCCGTAGTCCATGGCGTCCTCTGTGCAGAGGTCCAGGTAGGCTTTTTGGGGCTCTTCGGTTAAGTAAGGCGCCAACATTTCTGCCCACTGCTCTGACGGCAGTTTCTCCCTTTCTGCAACCCTCTTGAAAACCGCCAGGAAAGCTTCCACATTATCCCCCGGGGTCATCTTTCGCATTGCACAACTTACTGCCTTCCGGATGCTGCTGTCATCTCCTTGACCTGGGGATGGAGCCGCTGGCCTTGCACGGATTGCCTCAGTCAGAAGATCCATCTGACGCTGCTGATGCTCCTGTTGCTGCTGCATTTGCTGGATCATGAGCTAAATCACCTCCTGTTGTGCAACCTGCTGTTGCTGCTGCATTTGCTTCTGTTTCTGGTGCATTTGCTGCTGTTGTTGCTGTGCCTGCACCAGGTGCTTAATCAGGTCCTCCATGCTGGCTGCCGGTTTGTACTGTAGCGTAGCAGGTTTAATCACGGACATGTGCAAACTGGGTATGCCTGGTTGGGTTTCACCGGGTCGTTGCCACTAGTGACCAGGTTGCTACGCCTCACTGGGCTGCCATGCCCGCATTCTCCACCATATATGAGATAGCGACGTTGGTTACCAAGTCAAGAGGCAGGGACCCAGGCACTATATTACACAGCACACAGTTTAATGGCACAGTTCAAATATTTATGACTCGCCTCTGCCTTTGTCCTCACTCTCTGGACCTCACACTGGCCCTGGTGTGCACTGGTGTCAGGCCCAACACGGCTCCGGTAACCAGTTTCAGCTCCCTAGGCACTGAGCTGACCTTCACAGGTTCTTGTAGTGACTGCACACTCTTGCTAATTTCCCCCAGCACCTGTATTTATAGAGGATCTAGCTTAAGGGCAGCCAGTTGAGCTCCCCATACATGCCTGGGGTGGAAGGTGTTGGTATATGTGCTTGTCTCAGCTGTGGAAATCCCATTGTGAACCAGGGAATTCTGTGGCTTACCTGCACAGGTCGCCACATTTACAGACCTCCAGGTTCCGGGAGGCAGCTGGTATAACCCTAGACATCCAACACACAGACCGGTATGCTCTGTAGCTCTTCCAGGCTCTGTCCTGGCCGGGTCCACTGGCAAGGGCCCAATCCTCACGGCTAGGCTGTGTTTAGTCAGCACACAACCTTTCTCTCCTCACCGTCTGCTCATTAGCTTCATGAACATCCACTCTGAGAGAGCTCCCAAGCTGTGTTAAAACTTCACACAGCAGCTCTTGCTGTTCTGACACTTCTCTCCATTTTCAGCCCTGGACAGCTCCTTAGGCCATGTGCACACGCTGAATATTTGCTGAGTGTTTACCTCAGGATTTGTAGCCAAAACCAGGAGTGGATAATTAAATACAGAAGTGGTGCAGGTGTTTCTATTAGGCTTTTTCTCTGATTGCTCCACTCCGGGTTTTGTCTACAAATCCTGAGGTAAAAAACTCAGCAAATACTGAACGTGTGCACATGGCCTTATCCCTCCTAGTCTCTGCAGGTAGAAATCAGAGTGAAATCAGCACTTTACTCAGATCTAACTGCTGTTAACCCTGTGATTGCTGCCACAGAACAAAATATACAATCCCCCATGTGCTGTATACTGGTCATGGGGCACATGCCTGTCACATCACCACACCATATACAACAAAAAATGAAGAAATAGAAGAGTCACCGACATGGTTGTTGTAAGAGAACTCTGTCCATGGCAACAAGGCAACACAGTCACCATGGTGTGCGTTGACAAAGTGTCGCAGGTAGTTTGTGAGTACCTGATTTGCCTGTCCCACTGGTCCAGAGGTCCCCAACTCCAGGTCTTAGGGGCCGCCAACAGTGCAGGTTTTCAGGATTTCCTTAGTATTGCACAGGTTATTATTATTATTATTATTTATTTATATAGCGCCAATATATTCCATGGCGCTTTACATGCTAAAAAGGGCAGACTAGGACAAGTAACATAGTAACAATACAAGTAACAATAAATGTGGACAATTCGGTCATACAGATACAAGAGGGGAGAAATCCTGTCCACAAAGGCTCACAGTCTACGAGGGACGGGTGGGGATACAGTGGGAGGGGGAAATTCCAGTCATGAGGCGGTGTGGTGGACCGGGTCTTATTGCAGGTGGTAGGCTTGGCGGAAAAGGTGGGTCTTCAGGCTTCTTTTGAAGGTTCCCAGGGTAGGAGAATGTCTGATGTGTTGGGGTAGTGAGTTCCAGAGTCTGGGTGAAGCACGGGAGAAATCCTGTATGAGGTTGTGCGAAGAGGAGATGAGGGGGGAGTAGAGGAGAAGCTCTTGGGAGGATCACAGGTTGCGTGAGGGTAGGTATCGGGAGACCATGTCAGAGATGTATGGGGGGGACAGGTTGTGAATGGCTTTGTATGTCATGGTTAATATTTTAAACTGGGATCTCTGGGAAGTAGGAAGCCAGTGAAGGGCTTGGCAGAGGGGGGAGACAGGGGAGTAGCGGGGAGACAGATGGATTAGGCGGGCAGCGGACTTCAAGATAGATTGGAGAGGTGCAAGGGAGGTATTGGGGAGGCCGGTGAGCAGGAGGTTGCAGTAATCGAGGCGGGAAACTGCTGGACTAGCCCTTTAAATATTTGCAGATTTCATTGTGCACTGCCTAAGTGCGCTCCTGGAAGTGCTGCTCAGAGGACGCAGGCTTTGAAGAGGAAGGAAGCAAATGGCCATGAGGGACCGCAGGCATGGTAATTAGTGGGAAGCATTGCATGGGGATGGACAGACCTAGGGGAGCTGCGTGAAGGCACTGGTCTCTCTGCCCAGAAGAGACTGACCCTGCAGTATAGGCAGTGTGGATAGAGTGCAGGGAAATGGGTGATAAGCACTGGTCTCTCTGCCCAGAGGAGACTGACCCCACGGCAGAGGCAATGGCAAGTATATCTAATGCTTCGGACACTTTTTGTTCTCTTTTGGCTGATAACTTTCAACAATGAAATTGCTTTGCTGTGTTGTCAGCTATTTATGTATAATAACTTTTGCTGTAAAAAGTAAGAAAATCTCAGGAAAATCCTACTAGAAAAGCTAAACTTTAAATTGAGTTATTAGAATTATTATAATGATGCCAGCTTTGCATTGGCTTCTTTATATCATGAACTTATATGTGATTGGCTCTTTACTCCTCAATAATGAGATCCCTTTGCTGTGTGGCAAGCTGTTCACAGATCATGGCACATGTTCTAAAATTCAACTAAGCAAAATGACAAGAAAATCCTCCTAGAATAGCTACACTTTTTACGGTGTTAAGTGGAAACATGGTAAATTATAGCAGCTGGCATTTTAACAGTTTTTTGTACAGTGGCAGATTATAATGAGGGAATTTACCCTGGGTTGCTGGGCCTCGTCAGAGCACTGGGCCCGGGACGGCCGCCCAGATTGACCTCATTATAATCTGTCACTGGGTGTGTAGACTTTTTATATCCATTGTAGATAGTTCTATACAAAATATAACAATATGGAATTGTATGTGTGCAAACACTGGATGTACATAACTATGCCTTCCTTGACAGAACCCCATGCACGCCACTGTCAGATAGGAATAAAAAGCATTATGTGGGGAATGAGGGAAAACAGAGAAGTTCAGGCAATTTGCCGATTTGCAGATTAAATCTTCAAACATTCGAGAATGTCAAACAATATTTTATAAAATCTGAACATCATTTTACAATATACAGTATGTAGATATAATGTGGAGGATAAATTATATCTTATCTATTAATCTTAGTTTTTATACTCATATAGCATTAAATGAAACAATAAGTTTTTCCCTTAACCTAGTATCCAATAGCTATATCTCTCCCTCTCTTATTCCCTTTCCTCTTCTCTCTCTCTATGTCTCTTTCTCTCTCTCTTTCTTCTCTCCCTCTCATCCATGAACCAAAGCTATGTGTAAACAAAGTGTCTTTCAGATGAATGTGTGAAGAGAAGATACAATGTGGAGAGGTGCCCAGGAAACTAAGGAGCTGATTGGTCACTACTGTGCTGGTTCCAGATTGTACCATGGGAAGCTAGAGATATTCTGCATACCAGAGGCCAAGAGAAGACATCATGACGTGACAAAGGATGGACTCAACACAGAAGACAAAAGACTAATTATTACTAACAGAGATAGATGTATTAGCCTAACTCCACCTAACCCCCATTTAATCCCACCTTGTCCTGGCCAATTCACGCCTAGTCTCTAGACTATAAAATGCTGTGTACCCGGAAATAAAGGGCAGTTGCTGTGACCATTGCCATTGCTTAATAAAGCAACGAACATATTATAAGTTTGAACCAGATTCTCCGTCTGATTTACTCATATCTGGTACCATATGTTCATAGTCTAATTTGGAATGACTGGTGAAGGAGTGTATTGTCGCAACGACCCCGACAATTATACTGTGCGCATATGTGCTGGAGACGCCTGAGATTAAGAACATGCAGTAATTGATTGCCAGTGAACATTTCGGACTCCTAATATTCAATAATAAGTCAAAAGACGTAATGTGCACAGAGCCTTATCTACTACTACTAAAGTGATGAGTTGTGCAAATACATTGCTTATATATGCTAAATTGTGAACTCTATAGTTGTAATACACAAGGTAACTCAGGATCAGTACAGGACAAGTAATGTAATGTATGTACACAGTGACTGCACCAGCAGAATAGTGAGTGCAGCTCTGGAGTATAATACAGGAGGTAACTCAGGATCAGTAATGTAATGTATGTACACAGTGACTGCTCCAGCAGAATAGTGAGTGCAGCTCTGGAGTATAATACAGGATGTAACTCAGGATCAGTAATGTAATGTATGTACACAGTGACTGCACCAGCAGAATAGTGAGTGCAGCTCTGGAGTATACTATGGGAGGTAACTCAGGATCATTGCAGGATATGCAGTTTTTTTTCGCAAAGTTATTTAACAATTCATGTAAATTAATTCTATATGTAACCAGTAATATGGCATCACATCAACATAAATGGGGCTAGTATCTCTTTAAGATTAGCAGCGCTCACTTTCCATTAACCTTCCTCACACATAGGACCACTTCTGTGTGTTTGATTTTCAGAATCGCTGCCACTACTGGTATTCATTTACTGACTGCTTTGTGTGATGTATGGGGGGAGATGACATCTTGTTACAGTAAATGATTCTCAATATTTGTATATTAAGAGGAGAGTGTGGAAGCGGGAACAGCTGTGGTCAAGATGCCGAGGCCAACACGTACCGCACACATGCTTCCCATTAATATCCCTGCTATACATTGTATATCACTAATTGTACGCAGGGACCGCAGCTGTAACACAACCCAATTCCCCTTCCTCTATCTTCTGTTTTGTGGATATTCTATGATCCAACCATAGAAATGTATAAGGTTCAACGACACAATAGGAAAATGAGAAAGGCTGCCATAAAATAGGACACAAGTCACCTCTTCTCCTAGGGTTCGGAGGGTGTTAGGCAGAGTGGGACGCATTCTAGGTCACCATTGAGCATTCGGCACCTCTTGTGGCATATTGCATTTCATTGAGAAGGGTACATTGATTGCTGTATAGAGAAGGTGTGGAGTCTGGGGAGAATCACTCTGTACACAGAAATTACCATGGCCTTTATGGCAGGTTACAGAGGTTGTGCAGGACCAGGGATCAGTGCAGCCTATGACTGTCTCCTTTTATAGACTATGCAAAAACCCAATTAAAGAGCATCTGCCATGGTTTCTCCATCTAAATCTGACCATTAGTTTTATTTTCCTTAGGCGCCGGTTGGCTTTTTCCGCCTTTTATGCCCCCCATGATTGAAGCTGTCGAATGGCAGTTCATAATTACTACCGTATGCCTCCCAAAATGCCCTGGCTTAGGCTCAATCGTGTAAAACCTGTAGGACTCACAGATGATCTCCTCCACATCAGATCCTCTTAGTACGTCTATGTCACGGGGAGGCAATAGTGACTCATCCAGGGGTCTATGGGAACTCGGAACCCGGGCTTGGAGTTGGAGGGATGTCACTCGTGGCCCGCCCGAACCCGTAGCCCTGGTGGTCAGCCCAAAAATTGGGGAAAGGTAGGAAGGGAATAAAAGAAAAGGGTATCAAAAGTCTGTCGTGACGCCACCTGTGGTTTCTGATGAATGTACCATCGCTGCTGTGGGCCTCCGGGGATGATGGACGGGAAGCTGGGTGGTGTAACTCCCCACAGGCTGAGCATGGTCCCCGGGCTGTGATGAGGTGACAGGGATTTATGCAGGGAGTTGGCTGTGCTGTCCGGCAGCTATGGCAGCCTCCGTAGTGGACGGGGTCAGGGACTGAGGAATCGACACACACACGATAAGTTGTTTCTGTACCTTTACTGGTGGAATTGAAGATCCAGGGTACACTCCGATGGTCGGGAAACACTTCTGGATCTCCACAGCGAGTGGGTATAAGACCTCCTCGTCTCTTTTCCTTTTGTGAAGCCCCTGACCTGTGTGTAACTTGGCCTGACCTCCTCTGCTTCTTCTGTCACCTGTGTGTTGTAGTGGGAAACCTTTGTGTGGACTACCACTGTATCCTCTCCTGCGGTGCCTGGCTTCCTTCTTGGTTGGTACACAAATGCCCGGGAGACTGGAGCCTCCTCGGTGAACCGGTATCTCTGCTGGGCTTGATGCTCTCCTGCAGACTCTGACTCCTGTGTCCGGGTTGCTTTCTGGGGTGAACCAGTATGGCTCCTCTGCCCCCAGTCTGCCATTTCTCTGTGACTTTACGCCTTGCCTTCGACCTCACTCTTAGGCCCCTGCACTGGCTAGGCTGCTAACTGTTCGGTTTTCAACTGGCGCGGGCCTAGCGCGGATCTAACACACCAGGACGTTTTCACAGTTCTCTTAGCGACTGCACACTCTGACTAACTCCGCCCCCAGCACTGGTATTTATAGAGGATCTTGCTTAAAGGCAGCAAGTGGGGCTCCCCCTACAGGTCTGCGGTGGAAGGTGTTGTATGTGTATGAGGTACCCGCTGTGGAAATCCATCCATGTTTTAGGTAGGTCTGTGGTTACCTGGACAGGCAGGGCACCACAATAGCGGATGGGTGGATTTGTAACAGGATGACAGATATGTGCTAAGAGAAACTGGGAAGCTAGTCAAAATCTGTAGACTGCGATTGCCTAGCTAACTCTGTTCCCAGCATTATTACTAAAGGTAAGGATGTCCGGTCCGGCACCCTTGCCCTGCTCCTGACCATCACTAGGCTAACATCCCTTCACCCCCACCCAAGGATAGAAATAGCAACTCTCACAAGATGACTCTCTCAAAGTTATTCACTTCTGGACGGCTTCAGCACAGCGTCCAAACAGCTCATGGTCAGAGTAGAGATTCAACTCTGTCAATGACACCACCTTATAGGTAATGGAATATTTAAAGGCTGGGGGAGTAGACAAATGCGTCACCTGAGTTCCCACAGACTGCAGAGCAGATTACACATGACACTCCACAGTAGTTATATTTTGTAGATATTGTGTTCTCCAGGAAAGGCTTTCGGAAAAATAGTACATTTAATAAAAGTAGCATGAAATTATCCATACACAAATTTATCCATATCATGGTGCCAATCGCTCAAAGAGTAATGCCCCTACAACAGTTCCAATCACATAACATTGCCCATATAGCAAAATACTGCCCTGGACGACCCTGTTTTTTTGAGGGACTTCCCTTTAAGAGGGATAGTCTTAATTAACGGCCTGAAAATGTTTTTTTCTTTGTAGTTTTGGTGTGTTCTTGATTGCAAAGACAGGTCTTAATGTGTCCCAAGATTTGAGATTTGTAAGTTACTGCCCCCAACTTGCTTATACAGGTATGCCAGCCTCAGCAATGCAAAAAAAATATGGCAGCCATATCTTCTTAGTTTTGCTCTCCATTCTTTACTCCATCTCTTGTTACGCCAGAAAAAAAATTGTGTGTGAAGCTTCTTGAATGAATTTTGTTTCAGAGAAGCTGCCATAAGTGGATGAATATAATACTTAGGAAAGTTCTACTTTCCAGATCTCCATCCACAGGTATCAGAGGATATTCTGTCGAGCCCTGGACTTTGGGGTACTCTAGTATCAGGCTCCAAGGGGTTAATGTTGCTGTTTCACGGGGAGTGGTGGCCGCGCCTGATCCCGTGTCCTGGGTGACACTTTAAAAAGGGGTATATTTACAGGGGAGATATATATACATACAATTCTCGTGACGCTACCTGTAGTATCCGGTGATGGGTCACCGGCGCTGCCACAGTCCGCCGGAGGTAGATGGAATTGCAGCTTAGTTGGTAAAGTCCCCTACAGGTAGGGCTGGACCTCCGGGGCAGTGTAGTGTGAAGGGGCAGCTTGTAGTGGGGATTTAGGTAGGATGGGGAGTGATGGAGCAGTCTATGAGGGACACTGGGAACGGAGAGGAATGATGAACACACAATGCATAAGTCTCTTTTACCTTTTACTGGTGGTACGCAGGTAAAGATGTCCAGGGCACTGACAGGTGGACAGGTTGCACAGTGGGTCCCCACAGCAAGTGGGTTTAAGGCCACCTCTATTCTTCCTTTGTAGTGATTGAAGCACAGCCTGCATGCAGCCAGACCGGCCTCCTCTCTCTTCCTGTCTCTGCTCTCTCCTCCTGTGCGGTCCACGGGTTACCCTCTCTGCTCACTACGGTGGAACACTGCTGTGTCTGGCTCCCTCTCTTTTACCCACAGGGAGACTGAGTGACTGAAGTCTACATGGTGCAACGGGGGTTTCTGTGGTCCTGGAGTATCCCACAGGTGCGGATCCCCGATGTCCGGTACTTTCTTGGGCGAACTCCCACTAGTTCCTCACTCCCTTTGTGCTATTTGCTCCTTGCCTTCTGTCCCCACTTAGGCTTGCAGGACGTCAGAAGAGCTACTCCGGGTCACTGGCTCGGGCATAACCGCGGCACCGACCACCAGGACGTCTTCGCAGCTCTCCTAGCGTCTGCACACTCTGACTAACTCCTCCCCAGCAGCAGTATTTATAGGGATCTTGCCTAACGGCATCAAGTTGGGCTCCCCCTACTGTGCCGGGGTGGAAGGTGTTGTATGTAGTAGGTACCTGCTGTGGAAACCAAGCTGTGCATTAGAGAAGTCTGTGGCTACCTGCGTGAGCAGGGCGCCACAATTCCCCAAACCATTACTCCTCCTCCACCAACCTGACAGGAATGCGTCATCTATCTGTAGGTCTCAAAGGACCGAGAGTGTGCCAAAATACATTCATCACATCACTACTTTTCAACCAGGCTAAGAGGAAGAGGTCATCCATCTACAGAGATTAGAGGACCCAGGGTCTGCAAATAAAACAAATACCCAGTACCATTACTGCACCTTCACCAGACTGAGAGGAATGGGAAATCCATCCACAGATTTCAGAGGACCCACAGTGTGCCAATTTTTTTCCCCCACACCATTACTTCACCTCCATCAGCTTGACATAAATGGGTCATCCATCCATCCATAGGTGTTAGACTGAGGATGTAGTAAAAAAAAATAGTCACCACACCATTACTCCAACTCAACCAGAGTGAGAGGAAGAAGTCTTAGAATACCCAGCATGTGGAAAAAAAAATGTCCTGCACCATTATACCATATCCACCAGCCTGAGAGGAACGGGGCATCCATTCAAAGATCTCAGAAGGCCCAGAATGTGTCACAAATTGTTCCCCACAACAGTAATCCACCTCCAGCAGCCTGTCACATCGCCATTGGACTCGGTGGCCGGTGTTCCTGCCTCAGCCGCTGGGAGGCGTCGGATTACTTCGGCTGATGGCGCCGGTGATAGGAGGGCCTTGTCCTCGTATGGACCTGCTCCTTCGACGTCTGCCTCTGTCGCTGAGTGCCGACGTGTTTCTCCTCTGGGTGGTGTTGGTCGCAGAGGAGCGGGCCCTGCAGAGGTGTCTGATAGGCGCAGCCTTCGTAATTCTGTCAGAAGTGAGGTGGGTGGAGCCAGTCGTGCATCTCCATATGGCCTTGTTCTAGGGGCGGTCCGGAAGAGATCATCAGGCTGTAAGCTCCAGCCTATGGGAGATAACCGCGCCCTTCAAATACATTGGAGCCTGTCTTGCAGACCGCCAGATATAGTTTTGGTTCCCCAGTGATAGTGTGTGTTTAGTTTTGACTCTGACCTTTGCCTGGATTTCTGACTCTGCTTCTTCCTGTCGATTTTGTACCTCAGCTGCCCTCTTGGTTTTGCCCTTGACCTTTGCCTGGATTTTTGACTCTGCTACTGCCTGACGATTTTGTACCTTCGCTGCCCTCTTGGTTTTTGCCCTTGACCTTTGCCTGGATTTTTGACTCTGCTACTGCCTGATGATTTTGTACCTTCGCTGCCCTCTCGGTTTTGACTCAGACTCTTGACTATGTTTTTCGTGTCCTGATTTTTCCCTCCCTGGCGACCTTCCTGCTCTGCTGCTCATAATAGGCAGCTACCCCCTGGACTCCGCTGTAATTCCAGATCCCTGTATAGGGGTTAAGGGTCTCGGGGTTTCTCAGGGTGCTGCCTTACCAGCCGCTCAGCCTCATAGTGGATGGTCGTCACACAGCCTAACGGGAATGGGTCATCAATCCATAGGTCTTAGAGGACCCAAAGTGTGACAAAAAATATTCACCACACTATTGCTCCACCTCAACGAGGCTGCGGGGAAAAGGTCATCCATCTAACTAATATTAAAGAACCCATGTTTGCAAAAAAAAAACCCCAAAAATAACATTTTTCTGCACCATTTAATCACCTGACCTGCATCAGCCTTAGAGGAATGGGACATCCATCCATAGATTTTAGATGTGACTGTGCTAAAAAATGTTCCCTACAATATTAGTCCACATCGCCCAGCCTGAGTGGAATGGGACATTCATTCACAGATTTCAGATGACCTTGAGTGGGGCAAAAATCCATTCCCCACACCATTATTCCAACCCCACCAGCCTGAACTGTGGACACCTGACTTTGAAGGGTTCATTAACTCTTGCTGCTGCCACCAAACTCTGACCTCCCATATGCATGGTGTAAGAGAAGTCTGGACTCATCGGACCTGTCAATGTTTTTCTACTAATCAGCGATTCCATTTTTCAGCTTTTTTTTTCACTGGAGTTTCCTGTTTCCCTTAGAAAGTATTGGCAATAGAACTGGTCGGCTGCTTTTATAGGCTATGCGTGCTAAGGAACTGCCGTATCAGCAGAACAAATCTTACTTTCTTCAACTGAAGATTCTCAAGACCACAGCATTCTCAGCCTGTGCTTGACATTGCATGAGAAAACCCCTCAAGGTTGGCCATTCTTCAAATCCTGGTGATGAATCTTATATACCTGTCCATGTGTTGACTCTGTGTCTTGTCATTGATGGGTATAGCTAAGTCGTATATTTTCGACAATACTCATTATCATTTTTGTTTTGCTCTACAAAGAATGGGGGCTGATGTTTGCAGTGAGATCAGGATCCCTCCTTATTGTGGCTGTTTACAATGTGTGGGAGTTGTTGAACACGTGTTATGTTCTTATGTCACCGTTTTATCGCCCTTTTGAGAATTCACTTGGATCCATGGTTTGTTTTGCTTCGACTTAACAATAACTGTGTGGTTTATATGTTTCTGCTGAATAATCTGACTTCATACACGTCAAAGCTTGTGTTGTATCCTACACGATAAAAGGGTGTAAATCGTCAATGTACCCGCAACCGGAGCCAAATTACTGGTAGGCAGTAGCCTGGGCCACCCTAGATGCTCTTCTAAGGTGGTTTTGACTTAGTGTCTTTCATAGGTTTTTGCCGGTGGCATTAACATTTGATGGCTATAGGCTCCCAGGATGTTGTAAAAGTAGCTAAATCCAACACCTATCAGTCTAGGGAATTAGGTCTTGAGAAGCCATTTGAGACCTACCTCAGACTAGTCATCTGGCAAGGGAATAGCTACCCTAGGACATATTAAAAGGCTTGGTAAACAGTCAATTTTTACTTTTAGGATTGCTCATTTCAGTAGGTGGCACTAGGGTTAAGGTCCTGTCACACACAACGACGCTCCAGCGATCCGGACAGCGATTCCGACCTGCCGGGATCGCTGGAGCATTTTTACCAGGTCGCTGGGGAGCTGTCAAACAGGCAGATCTCCCCAGTGATCAGGGACCTAGGAGCCACCTCCCACATTACTGGAAGCGATGTTACCAGCATCCTCCCTGCTTAGCTCAGCCTGTAAGCAGGGAGGAAGCTGGTAACTATGATAAACACGGGTATCCTGGTAGCGCGCTGCCATAGTTACCAGCATCCTCCCTGCTTAGCGCTGGTAACCATGATAAACACAGGGTATCTAGGCAGCGCATGCTGCATGGATTCCCAGTGTTTATCATGGTTACCAGCCCGTGAGATCGCTGATCGTTGGTCTCTTGCAGTCACACGCAGCGATGCGTGCTGACCAGCGGGAGACCAACGACCAAAAAATGGTCCTGAGCCCTTTACAGCAATCAGCGACCTCACAGCAGGGGCCTGATCGCTGCTATATGTCACACATAACGACATCGCTGGGGAGATCGTTGTAACATCACAATTACAACGATCTCGCTAATGATCTCGTTATGTGTGACTGGGGCTTAAGTCTACATCCTCCCTGAGGTGACCATTTGCAGACTAGTCATCTGGAACACCTAATCAGAGGATGGTTTTTATGAAATTCTGAAAGTAAAACATTCCAACAACAGCATGGATCTGATGACACAATCCCTTTAAGGTTTAGTCCACAGCCGTGCTCTATTAGGGAATTACATTCTGAGAAATTGCAAAATGAATTCTGATAATTGGAATTGGAGAATTTTTTTTGTGTTAAAAGAGGTGTCTCATAAAGAAAACCCAACTCTAAGGTAAGCCACCCAACAGCCAAGACTTGATTGCCACAGGTCTGACTTGTGTAAGCCCCCACCAAATAGCCATACATTGCCCTTTCAGGGGAAATGTGGTACTACGTCTAGATCATTAAAGCTAAAGCCCGCATACACATTAGATAAAAGTCATTCGATTGTGCCGATTTTGGTAGGATCGGTTGACCCTGTAATCTCTATGGTGATCCTCCTACGAATAATATCAAGGGAAAGAATAATCCCTCCTGTTGAATTGGACACTTTTATTTGTCATGGACAGAAGCTCCAGCCAGAGCAGTCACAGAGAAAACAGGAGTGTTCCCCTGTATTTTTAATACCCTGCACAGATAAAGCAGACAGCTGTGGCCTGCAGCCTGTCGCTGTGTGCTTTATCTTGGCTGGTTATCAAAATATGGGGGACCCTATGTGTGTACAGCAAATGCACAGAGGATGGGGGTGTTGTCTGACTGCAACCGATGACAGAGGGTTGGCGAGAGAACAAAAGAATATGTATGAGGTTTAATGAGTGGAACCGTGGAACCTAAAGCTGTGAACCCAGTTGAACCTGCTGCTGGATTGCCAGACTGCGGTGCCACCTGGTCCTGCATTCCGTTAATCTGGCACCGGGTTCAACTGAGTTCACTGATAGCAGTGGGGAAGCCCTCAGCGATGAGCTCCGGTGAACTCAGTGACATCAATGCCTCTCACAGTCGAGGGCTCCTCTGAGGCTGTCAGTGTGTCCCAAAAGT
The DNA here is from genome assembly GCA_033576535.1 of Allobates femoralis. NCBI lineage: Eukaryota > Metazoa > Chordata > Amphibia > Anura > Aromobatidae > Allobates > Allobates femoralis. The sequence goes on from JARQOC010000005.1 coordinate 39,724,183, forward strand.
TGCAGTGAGTGTTGCGTTTTCCATCACTGCAGCTTCTGGATATAGCAGAGCTGGATTCATCGTGGGACCTCAAATAGTGGACTATGTAGTGCCTGCTTTTTTGTTTTGGGGGTAATAATGGGGTAAAAGGGTGTCGCAATTTTTTATTTTAAATAAAGGATTTTTTAGTATTTGTGTTTATTTCTATTTATTTACCGGTCAGTAATGGTGACTTCTTCCCATTACTAACCTATGGCTTGATGGCAGTCTTGAGTTTTGACAAATCCTATTGAAGCCCCTGGATTCCCCTTTCATTGCAGCCATAGAGTATCATGCCAACAAAAGTGCTCCACATGCACTGTATGATCCCCCCACAGTGAATTCCTCCATAGTACCTTCCATAGGCTCAGTATGATGACCCTATTGTTCCACCTTCAACTATCTCAGGAATGAATGTATACAGTATAATGCCCTCAAATAGGCCTTCATAAAATATAATGGCTCCCTTACAGCCCTGCAAATATTATAATTGCCTCCACAAAACCCTTAAAATATTATAATGGCCCCACATAGCCTTGCATATAGATAATGGGCCACACATAATCCTCCATATAGTATAATGCACTCCCCATAGTCCTCCATATAGTAATGGGCCCCACATAATCTTCCATATAATATAATGCAACTTCATTAGTTCTCCATATCATATAATGCAGCCTCCATAGTCCTCCATATAATATAATGCAGCCCCATATTCCTCCATGTAATGTAAAGCAGTCATTATATACTATAATGCAGCCTCTATATAATGTAAAGCATCCTCCATATAATAAAATTCAGCCTCCGTAGTCCTCCATATAATATAATGCAGCATCCATATTCCTCCATAAAATGTAATGCAGCCTCCATATTTCTCCATATAATGTAAAGCAGCCTGCATATTATATAATGCAGCCTTCATATAATATAATATAATTCAGCCTCCGTAATCCTCCATATAAAATAATGCAGCCTCCATATGATATAATGCAGCCTTCGTAGTCCTCCATATAATATAATGCAGCCTCTATAGTCCTCCATATAGTATAATTCAACTTCTATAGTCCTCAATATTGTATAATGCAGCCCCCATATTTTTGTAATGTAGCCCCATAGTCCTCTGTCCACCATGTATTCACTGTTTAATTAAATAAATAAATAAATACTTCTCCTTGGTTCCCCCAGCATCTTCAGGCTCTGCACATCTCAGTACAGCGGCACACAGTAGTGACATCATCGCACCCCACCGTACTCAGACATCAGAGCAGAGGCACAGAAGGAGAATGATGAAAGATGAAGCTCTCCGCTCCCTTTTTCATAATTGCTTTCAATTGAATCGGTACCTGTAATGCTGATACATTGGAAATGCGATAACAGGCGGAAGGGCCAGCAGATGGGGTGGGGGCAGGTACCTGTGCTGGCACCGGGCCTCCCTGACTCACAGAGTTCAAAGCTGGGGCGCATAGTCTGCTGCCATTTGCTGTACACCACTGACTTCAGGTATTATTTTAATCAGTATGACAGCGTCAGTATGGCCTTGACTTTACTCTACTTAGTAAAATGCTGCTGACAGGTTCTCGTCACCGTGGTCATACACATGCTATATCTGTAGGCTGAGAGCTATTTATCCTGTAACTTCCCCATACACTGATGGCGGGTTTACACGTTGCGATATCGGCGTCCAACTCCGACCCAACTCCGACCAAAAGTCACGTGGTTCGGGAGTCGGACCCGATATCGTTCGCGCGTTGTACGGTTTGAGCGTACAACGCGATGCTGGAACGATGCCAAAACGATATCGGGGTTGAATGACCGTGCTATTCAACCGCCCGATATCGCATGGCCGTTGTAGCCGCATCGTACCGTGTAACAGCCCAACTACGATGTGTACGCCCACGTCACCCATTCACTCCCATGTTAAATGATCGTTCCTGGGTTGGTGGGCGTACACATCGTCGGAACGTTGTATTCCGATATCGCAGCGTGTAAAACGCCGATGCGATTCTGGAAACAACGGCCACAAAATGCGCACTCCCGCGCCATTGTATACGATATCGCAACGATATCGTGCTGTGTAAACCCACCATGAGTGTGCATGCTGAGTGAGTGTGCATGTGTTCTGGATCAGGAGAGTGAAGTAAGCTGCTGCTGGACACCTTGGGCCGAGGCTTAACTCCTTTAAGAGTAACACATTGGACATATTGAAGTTTAAAGGGAACCTGTCACCCCCCACAGAGCCTAATAAACTAAAAGAGCCACCTTCAGCAGCGCCTATGCTGCATTTTGTGAAGGTGGCTCTTATTCCCCTACCCCCAGAACACCAAAATAATGACTTTATAAGAAATTACTTTAGGTCCGGGAGGTATACTCCCCTCCATCGACCTGAACACCTCGCTGGTGTTACTCCTCCTCCTCGACCCTCCGAGACTGAATATAAGCATGATTTTTAAATTAAATCTACATAAATCTGCATCAAATATACAGTGTGTGAACGCAGCCTAAAACATGCGCTAGAGATTACTACCGATGATCAGTATCGGGATTGTTCAGACACAGCGGAGTTTGACTTTCTTGCTCAATAACCCCTGTGATCTGCTATTGTGCTCATGTGAATGATACCCATGGAAGAAGACAGAGTGTTTCCAGGTGTCGACTTATTCCCTTGTGATTGTGTAACTCCTGCCAGCTTTATAATTCCATCCTGCAGCGCTTACAACAACAAATCACTCGTTGCAACCAGTGAGGAGATTGTCTTCTCCCTGCTCCAGATGCTGCTAGACACATTGAGACTATGAGCGCTCACCCTTATCATGTAGTTCTTTCTCCAGGTAGAATCACTTTAACAAGTTATATTTTTCCATCTGATGACCACACTGTACTGATACTTAGGCCATGTTCACAATGTGCATTTTTTATCTGTTTTTTGTGCTGCGTTTTTGTTGAATTTACAGCAGCAAAACTGGATTTTTTTTTCAAAAATCTGAGGGAATAGTGTGGCTCCCCTGCGAATCCAGTCACCACAGCAGTACTGCACCCCTGTCGAGGTGTAGTACCCCACTCTCGGGTAAGGGGGCACAGACTGGTATCGGGACACCAAGGCCATGCACTACACTAGGTCCACGTCAGAGTTAAAAAGAGATTGCTCCTACGGGAGAGCACAGTCCCTGATCCTGCCTGGAAGGAGGAACCAGGGTATTGGGGATGGGTGGAGATGAAGTAGTAAGCAGAGCACCTGGGGAGGAGTGAAGTCAGGAAGAACACATGTAGATGACGTGGGACACGAGACAGAGGGCATAAATAGCACAAGGAAAGATCTAGAAGTCAGTCGAGTGGGAGGGAAGCTGGTGGAATGAAGCATGTCAGAGAGGAGTAAGAACATGAGAGAAGTGTCCAGAGGACTGGAGCTGGTGGGAGCTCATCCTAAGGCCTGACTGAGAAGCAGAAGGAGAGAACCAGGGTGCTCCAGGAGGAAGAGGGAGTCCCAGAGGCATGGGTAGTGAGCAATCCACCCGTAGGGCTCGCATACATTGCCAATCGCAGGCAGTGGAGGGACAAGGCCATAGAACAGTGGCACCGGGACCCCAAGACTAGTGGAGAAGACCACGCTCAGCTAGCAACCCGGAAGCTGTGGTATTTCCAAGGTGCTGCAGCCAATACCGCGCACATCCGCTGAAAAGGTGGCCGGGGTCTGGAGACAGACTTCAAGTAACCTCAGGAGGGACCCGCGGTCACTGGCTCGAGGCTCTGTGTGAGTGAGGCACAAGGCAGGAGGGCGGAACAAGTGCAGTGTGAGACGACGGAGAAAGGATAGAGGGAAGAGGTACTGGTTGAGTGTCATCCCATTACCCGGGAGTAGCTGGATCCCGGCTTCCGAGAACCCAGCACTCAGCGGGATGTTGCACAGTGGCTGTGAGTAAACCTCTAATGACTGCAACCCGTTGTGTCCGTGACCTTTCTTGATGCGTTGTAAGCCTTGTGCTGGAACATAACTACCAACTCACTCAGTAACATCTGCTGCCCTGTAGTCAGCCCTACCCGTAGAGAGCTTTACAACACTGCTGCATCATTACCATCAGACCCAGAGGAACTGTAGTGCAGGGGCAACCGTCTATAGCCGCAAACTACTGGTGGCGTCAAGTAAAACAGTTATCCCCAGGTCCGGTCATCCTCTCCTTAACAAAACTCCCTGTCCTCATAACCTTCCCTAAAGAAGAGAGCTACCCTCCCCAAACCTTTAATGACACCGCCAGGGTCATGGAGCTGGGTCTCGACCCCCGTGACTCC